>JAWPHD010019486.1:0-35500 GCA_037043455.1 Cyrtodaria siliqua | reverse complement strand
CCCCCACAACACACACCCCACACGAACATTGTTCTTATATAATATGCAGATTCCCTATGCATTTGTATATGGTTTGATAAGGTAACAAATAATATACCAATAGTATTCATCAATTCACATGTAATTAATAAATCGTGTTCTTGCAAATAAACCGACTGGTACATTATAGAAGGAAGAGGTGATAATTAAGCTAAAAGACAGTTTTGTTTTTTTAAAAATAGTAAGTGGTAATGTCTAGGCGATGTGAGAGATGTCTCTAACACCCTTTAAGTGTAATTATTTTAAACAGTAGGCGAATGTGTGTATTCGTGCAGGATAAAATCCAAACAAGTCACATATATTAAGTTTTTATTTCGTTAAATGGTATAATATGGTATAATTTCTCCTGTATACTCAATGTATCGGCTAATAGTTCAGTTAATTCCTAGGCACTAGTAATTTCTACTTCTAATTAGAAAGTAGTAACTGCTTAGGAAATTTGAATTAAAAAAGAGCATACACATTCATATCCACGATTAATGCGTAATTGCGGCTGGTATAGCAGTTAATTAGCACTAGTAACTTCTACTTTGCTAAAATGAGTAACTAGGCATATTCGGAAAATTAAAGGACAATAGAAACATCTCTCACATCGCCTAATATCTTAATGTATGTAGCTTATATGGCTTCTCTCCTGTATGCATACTCACATTCGACTACTGTTTAAAAAAGTTAATTGAATTGATTTGTGTTTTAAGGAGCAACAACACATGAACGTTTATATGACGCCTAACAGGAACGAACGCGCCAGGCTCATCCTCCATTTACATGAAGATAAAATATGAAGACTGGGCCTAGAACCTTCTTACCTGCAAAACTGCAGAATTGCTGCAAATTCTATAATAGACACTCCATTTACGATGGAGCCACGTTTCCACGTTTGCATACGCGGTGTCATGATGGGCATGATAAAAAATGACAAAATGAATATGAATGTGTGGGTGGGGGTGGGGGTCTACCCCGCAACCTCACGGGGAACAAAAATGAAAGTTAACAGATGACAGAGACATCGCATTTTTCTTATCAGGATATCTCTCACATCACCTAGACATTATCACTTGCTATCATTTAACGAAATATAACAGAATGGCTTAATATATTTGATTTATATGGCTTCTCCCCTGTATGTATTCTCACATTCGCCTACTGTTTATTTCCTAAGCCGTTACTACTTCCTTATTATTTTATAAATAGGAACCTCACGGGGAACAAAATGAAAGTTAACAGATGACAGAGACATCGCATTTTTCTTATCAGGATATCTCTCACATCACCTAGACATTATCACTTGCTATCATTTAACGAAATATAACAGAATGGCTTAATATATTTGATTTATATGGCTTCTCCCCTGTATGTATTCTCACAATAGCCTACTGTTTATTTCCTAAGCCGTTACTACTTCCTAATTATTTTATAAATAGGAGGCGAATGTGATTATTCATATAATGCGTCAAAACTTAATATGCAATATGTGACTTGTACGCATTATGTGACAAAAATAGTTGTTGTTTTGTGCTTTGTGCTTTTTGTTGTTGTTGCTGTTGAGTGTTGTTTGTGTTTTTTTGGGGGAGGGGGCAGTGGTTGTGGGTTGGCTGTAAATAGTGTTTTTTAAAGTTGCGCATCACCCCTTAACTTGAGTGCGTGCGTGAGTGCGTGTGTTTTGGTTATAACTTGTTTTTTTTTTAACTTGCGCTCCACCCCCAATGTCAAATCCTTTATCCGCCCCTGAGGAGGGTGCATGCTCCCCAGATGTTTTCTAAAGTAAGAAGACTTTATTTTATGGATTTATGCAAACTGGATCCGCCCATGCCCCCACCCCACTGCCTAACTAACAACCAAAGAACAATCAAAGTACATACGTTTCAGATTTTAGGTAGGGGTGCTCCCGGTGCCCGCACTGGACCCGCCCCTAGACCCATCCCACTACCACCTGTACACCCCAACCAATAAAAGCTTACTATATGCATATAATTATTACTTTTCAGATTTTAGCCTGGTGCACCCATACCCCACGGATCCGCCCTTGCCCTCCCCGACCCACGACCCACTTCTCACCCGATATATTTATTTGCCTCGGTGTCAGTTTATGTCTGGTTACGGCACTGTGCGTGAAAGTTATTGCGTGAACGTTATGCATAGCATCATGACAGATGTATACTCCGCTTTTTGTGAATTAGAGAATGTGTGCTAGGAATCGAAGACATTCCATGCCGATATATTATATCCACCTTAGAACACGACATCCCAGACCATATCAGGATCCGCTTTGCAATCAATTGTAACTAGAAGAACGGTATTGAAACAAAGGTTGAAGGAACGCGTTTGGACCTAAAAAAATCTTTAAAAACAAAAAGATCTTAAAAAAATCAAAAAATCTGATTGTTTGTTTTTGTCTAGACTTGTATACAAATATCAAAACATATCAAATAATTGCAAAACTGTACACCAAAATTCCTACCCCATGTAAGAGACTGTAGTAGACATGTACAACAGCAGAGCACAACATCAGAGCATATCAATAAATGAAAAACTGTACACCAGAAACAATCCTACCCCATGTAAGAGAGCATAGTGAAAAACAATTCGACGCCGTGTAAGAGACCATAGTCAAAAACAAGCATACACCATGTAAGAGACCATAGTCAAAAGCAATCATACCCCATGTAAGAGACCACTATGGGGTAGGAATTTTGGGTAGGATTGTTTTTGGTGTACGGTTTTTATTTTTTTTTAAATATGTTTTGATGTGTGTATACATGTCTATTCTATACAGAAATATAATATAATAAAAAAAGATTTTTTTCTGATTTGTTTTTCTTTTTTTGTTGTCTTCTTTATGTTTATTTCCTTCAACCTGTCTATTGAAAATAACAATTTCTTCCAGTCATATTGTTGTGGTGGATGAGTGGTTAGCATACTTGGTCATACTTGCCTTTCGTCCCAGACGTCACAGGTTCGATTTCCTCTGGTAAGCATACTATGAAAGTATGCCATCCTCAGAAGGAGGTGTGTGTAAAGTCATAGGTCCGTGTGTAGGGAGAGCTATACACGTGGTAATCGGTTATTCGTCAACAGAATTGCACATAATAAATGAAATTGCGTGTAGATAGTGGCAAAATATAAGAAACATATACATCTAATCTATTTTATAACTCTAACACAATAGCATGTGTTTTTTCAATATCGACGTGTGCTTCAACTAAACGATTACAATACAAAACTTCCTCCCCTTAATCTGTTATAAATGGCGTTTTCACAATAGAAACGCAGTATATACGTGTTGCGTCCCTTTTGTTGTGAAACGCCATTTAGGGGCATAATTGACAGCTGGAGCTTCGTCGGGACAATATTGACAGGAGGGGCTTCAACAACAGCGAATGATTTGAACCCCTCTCGTATTTAGCGATCACCTGTCTAACGCGACCAACGACCGCATATTTTCATACCAAAAGACCGATTTTATGATCAATTAGCGACCGCCATTTTTTTTCTTCAGAAAATCAAACTGAAAACCCCCAAAAAACAACAGTTTAGCTATCGGTAATTCACACAGAAACGAGATAAAACATAAATTCAACAATAACCTAATTAGCCTTTGTAATCATCCCCAATGTAGGAGATATCAAATACAAATACCAATTAATAAGTTGCAATACCAATTATCACCTTCGAATGATTGTTTTGGAAAACATCATTAATATTCATAAGTTTATTTTTGTACGGAGATGGGATTGGTCAATACTGTCAAGTGTCCTAATTATTGATGAAGTTAAAAAATAATTTGTTTATATCACGTGATGGCAAGGGTAATATATTTACTCGCTATTTTTGATTATCTATTTCAAGGTCTTTTCACATGTTTATATTTCATATACATGTACACTTAAATTAAAAACATAAATTAAAGTTGTCTTAGTTGCATAAGTGTTTATTATTCCCTTACAATATACTCTATATATATGAAACAATACAAGATACCTACAATGTAAAGCATTCATTTTAATACACGTACATGTATTTCTCTTAATATTTCATAAAAAAATCAAACACTGTAAGACCCTTTTTTAAGAGACCACCTGTATTTAGAGACCACTTTTGGTCTTTCCCTTTAGCGGTCTCTTAATCCAGGTTAGACTATAGAAGTCGAACGGGAAATGTAGCTTTCACAGAACACAGTCAACCAAAATCACACATCACAGTAAACAATAATTACAATGTTTAAAAAAAGCAATGCGTGTGACATCACAAACACAGCGAGTGACATCACAAACACAGACGGGTAAGGCTTTGCCCATAATGGGACAACTAAAAAGACACACACTGTTGACACAAATATACATTGTATAGTGGAGTGCGTGGTCCAGTGGTAGAGCGCCGAACTCCAGATGGAGAGGTCGTGGGTTCGATCCTCGCCGCGGCCACGTTATTTATCCTTGAGCAAGATAATTAATCCACATTGCTTAGTACTGGTTCTACCCAGGAAGCCGATGAGAGTGATTAATCTAAGTTGCAAAACTGCAGAGTTGCTGCAAATTCTATTGTACATAAACACTCCATTTTTCGCTGGAGCCATGATCATTGTTTTGCGCCACCACTCAAGTCGCACATAAAACAATACAGAGATGGTGATGAAGACATAAAACAATACAGAGATGGTGATGAAGACATAAAACAATACAGAGATGGTGATGAAGACCTTTAATGAACATGACAAGCATGACAAAGTGAACATGAATTCGGGGGATGTTTGTCCCTTTGTCTGGATAACAAGTGGCCACATTCTTGCCCGAGAAAGCAGTTGTCCTCTTTTTGCCAGGGGAAAGCAGTATCTATATTCTTTCCCGAAAATGCAGTGGCACTATTCTTACCCGGGAAAAAAAGTATAGTAAGGTAAGTGTTCTTTCAACACATTGTCAATATTCAAAATACTAAAAAATAATGTTTAAAGAAAAACAGGAAATCTTACGAGAGTTTGATTCTGGTCATTCTAGATAAGCTACTATACCATTGTTTAAAATGACATCCTTGAACATAATTTGGATATTTAAAAAAACAACACGCAGCGTCATGCACGTTTTGAGAATACCATTTCATAATAAAATATTATTTCAGTTACATGCCGGTAGAAATCCATCGCGCTATTTGGATAAATGGCAGCACAAACCATTCTACACTTATTTAAGAAATGTTTGCCATAATACATTCAGTTAAGTAGCTGAACAAATTTAAGAAATCACGTCACAACAATTTAAAATAAAAACACTTGCGGAAATTATGGACAATTTCAGAAATAATACTACTGTAACGCACATTTTACAAAATAGGCTGCGGAACTCATTCAGTAGTTGCAGAAATTATGCAGGGCACTAGTCAGCTTTTGGGGGACTGGGGCCAGTGCCCTCGGGAAGGGGAATTTTGCGTTGTTTTTATATCAAAGAGGAATTTTCTAAGAAACACATGCGTACAAACTAGTGTTTATTATTATTTTTTTTATTTAAGTGGCACCATTCCAAATTACAAAAAGTATGTGTTCCTGTATTGGAGTTTAACATTTTTTAATTTTTTTTTTTTTAGAGGGGAATTTTTCTGAGGAAAAGGGGAAACTATATAGTTTTAGGAGATGGGAATGCGGCCGAATTTCGGCCCCAAAAACGGCCGATCGAATGCCCTGTTATAATAATATCATACAAGCGGATACATACATCCTTTTTCACTTATAGCACACTATCTGTTTATGTGGTATGGTTTTATCTATGCTACGACTTTCTTCATCGGAATAAAGAAGCTCTTTCGGCGTTTCCTCTTTAAAATGCCCTATTTAAGCATGTCCACGTTGTTTACAATACTGTAGCTTATCATTAAGGAAACTAACCCACCAAATAACGGCAAAATTGCACTGCAAAAACGTTTATCACAACTCTATCCAAGTGTTCAGGTCATATAATAATTCATTTTACGCATATTCCAACACGGGTATTTTAAGCATACGTGAACAGGGGCGTAGCTGACCTGAAATGCATCTATAGGCCCGACAAAGTAGCCAGGCCCGAGGAACATGCTCCCCCGGTGTTTTTCTTTTTTTTTGTTGTTGTTTGTTAGTTAAACTAAGTTATGCAATGCTGCATTTTGACCTATATCTGACAGAGCATTTCTGTGGTATGTGAATGTTTGACAAACTTGAGAATTGATCAGAATTAACATTCGGCATTTGACAAAGTTGAATTACCTACACTGTAGAATAAAATAAGAAACAAAAGTTGACCCATAACCCCACACCCAACTTGGCTTCAGTTTTTATTGCATTTTTGGTATTTGCGTTTTTCAAATTGATGCATAGGCCCGGGCCTATATGGCCTAATAGTATATACGCCGATGGTGAAAACAACAACAATACTTTTAATCGGCATATGTACGTTATTACATGATCTGAAAACCTGGATAGAGTTGTGATAAACTGTTTTGTAGTGAAGTTTTGTCGTTATTTGGCGGTTAGTTTCTTTAAATATTGCCTGACAGGACGCTTGCTATTCTGTTTTTCTTGACCTTCTGTAGATCTACTTGTTCTTTAACGACTATGTTGAATACGTCAATTCGCACCTTTTAAATTTTTCCATGTATTTTTTGACTGCACGGTGCCACTAATTTCATACATTCCATTTGGCTTTCCTTA
Organism: Cyrtodaria siliqua; assembly: GCA_037043455.1. Classification (NCBI taxonomy): domain Eukaryota; kingdom Metazoa; phylum Mollusca; class Bivalvia; order Adapedonta; family Hiatellidae; genus Cyrtodaria; species Cyrtodaria siliqua. The sequence goes on along the minus strand of JAWPHD010019486.1, from coordinate 28,788 downwards.
AGCCATAATACATATATGAAAGGGTCCAAAATGCAATTGATGAATTGAATGCTATCCATCGACATTCTTATGAACGACGGATCGAGGTTAAATTTGTGTGCACTATGACGATGACGTAGGCGAATGATGTCAGACTTATCGTGATGATGTAAAGAATAAAAAAAGATACTCGTTATCATTGTCATTAAATTATCTTATATTTACGTTTTGCCGATTCTAAATTACAGAGGACGATATATTCCGTGTTACTCGTGTCCCCGTGCGTTGTGTGCAGTGTATGCAGCGCAAAATGACGTCGTCGATGCCCGTTTTTATAAACTAGTGACTGTGAGCTTACATCACAGATCATGACAATACTAATATATTTAAAATACATATCCAGTAGAATGGAGTATGGTGTTTTACACTCATCCAGTTATTCCAAAGAAACAATTGAGTAGACCATGGTATAACTGCCGAATCTGTCATTTATAGCACGGCTGAAATATATAGAGATTATTTAACTGCTGGGATCGATTATTGGGAAATCCTTCACGAGTGGTAGACGTGTGGTTCTTTTCACGAACGAGCGCACGCGAGTGAGTGAAAAAACAAAGCACGTCTACCATCAAGTGAAGGAGTACCCAATAATCGATCCCAGCAGTTAAATAATCTATTTATTTCATTTTAAATTACGTTTTTGCAAACAAACATTCGCTTTATTGAACGTTATCGGCGGATGACGTCGACGTCAGCAACATTTTGTTGACGTCACGACTCAACGTCGCAACGTTAGTTATTATTGTGTTCTAAGTAAGCAACGTTAGTTATTATTGTGTTCTGAGTTAGTTATTAATATTTAGCGATTATGAATATTCTTGCACTGAGAAATCCCGATCTTTCACGCATAGAAATGTAATAAACCGGCATTTGTCTCCGTGGCCGAATGGTTAACGACGTTGCGTTGTAAACCTTCGCCTCTCACCGCTGCGGGTTCGAATCCCACTGGGAGCTCGACTTGTAAGTGAGGAAGTACCGATTCTTACGGATGACGGGATGTGTACAGTACTGGTTCTACCCAGGAAAAGTGGGTGGTCTGTCTGCCTCCGCCACAGAAAATCGACCGTCATATATAACCTTACATGTGTTGAAAATGACGTAAAACACCATACAAACAAACCAAAGAAACAAATTGAAGACTTAATGGAACCGCTGCCAACTCTTCCGAACGCATTATTTCTATTGCATCTCTCTTTTTTTAACTCTTCTAATAGTCGTACTCGGGTAAACATTGCGATCTGTATTTTTAGAGGTCTTGCAGAAATATAAAATAAAAAGTAATATCCAAAAACGTTGGCTGCAAAGTATTAAAAAAATAAAGGCTATAAGAGGCGACATGGGTATGTATGGTGAATGGAGTCCGATACTATGTTATGCAAACTTGCCGCTGCGAAACGATTTAAAAGGCATTTGCAGTAAGTTACAGTTGAACAGAAATCCGCAGGAGAATGCAGGCGATGCTTGCTCATGTTTGGCAAATTAGCTAGCATTTTAGACATTTTTAAAATCATATATTTGGAGAAAAATAACACTTACATATTTTGTTTTTTTGGTAACGATATTTAAATATTTGAATTTGTTCAATGTGTTTTATGAGATCCTTTTCTGCATTAAGGCCAGTGCTAACCTAATACGGCTAAATCGTGTATAACACACGCAATGTATTGATCCGGTAAATGTTTATTACAGAAATGAACAAGATATAACATAGAAGTTCACAGTATTAAATCGTAATACTATTTATTTTACACATAACATACACATAATATAAGCTAAACTATTATACAATGTAATCTAAACAAATTATATGATATGTCTCAGTCTTAAAGGACACTGGGCAATTTTGCGTATCAAATACTGAAATTAGTACCTTGAGTTACGAAGAAAGTTTAATTTTGGCTTTAAATCTGCATATAATTAATTATAAATGATATAGGTCGTATTTTTCAATTTCGCTTAGTTATGATTCCTTATATTTGAAAACATTTGTAAAATCAACAAGAAATGTCACTGTAAGTGGCAAATGCCCCCGAAGTGACCTTTGACCTCTAAGTGTGACCTTAACCTTGGAGCCACGGACCTGGATTTTGTGCGCGACACGTCGTCTGGTTGTGGTGAGCACTTGTGCCAAGTTATTTGAAAATCCGTACAGGAATGCCAGTTATTGACCGGACACGAATTGACCTTTGACCTCTAAGTGTGACCATGAACTTGGGGCCACAGACCTGGATTGTGTGCGCGACACGTCGTCTTGTTGTGGTGGGCACTTTTGCCAATTTATTTGAAAATCGGTCCAGGCCGGCTGATTTAGTTAGTTAATTCTCTAATTAACTGTAACTTTTTTTTTTTACAAAACATTTTGGGATTTCCTTGGAATATACATGGAATTAAGTGTGCAGTATATACAATATATAGCGGAAATTCCTGTGTCACGTTTCTTTTTCCTTTCAGTATAGATATAAATAATTCTAAACGTTGCCGAATATCGGAAAAAAATGGTGGAAGCCTGATGAAGAAATCGAGTTGTGTTTCTAGGGATACCTCATTGTTTTATAACCATATAATATACGAACCCTGTTTAAAAGTAATAGCAAAAAAACACTAAAAAACTATTTCATATTTCAAATTGGACCCAGAGTCTAGTAATACAAATAAATACGAAAACAGGTCTGTAGTTTACGCTGACTTTATACATAGAGGATCTTAAACCAGTTCCCATTTCATACAAGATTTATGAAACGAGTTTTGAATTTTTTTAATTTTAACGAGCCTTCATAAATCTTATATTGAATGGGAACGAGTTTAAGATCCTTTTTATTACATAACATTGCAATCAAATTAGTAAAAAATAATTCAGATGGACATAGAACCGCCACGACGTCAGACACATTTTAGCGCCAAAACGTCATACAATATGTGACGTCGTAACGTCGCGTCTCACACATGACGTTGCGTATAAAAGAGTTCGTGTTTACCTCTTTACAAAATAGCAGTTTACGCCAACTTTTTAACAAACCAACAACAATGTTTTGTATAACGTGCGTTATTTTTATAAGCTGTCACAAATAATAAGTTTATGACTCAGATCTGGGTGAATTTGTAATAAATAAAATAGTTTCAGTTAATAAACTTGCGTAGTGTTACAGGTTTAACTCAACCAATCAAAATCATTCCAGGTTGTATTACACGTGTGTCATAAATAGAATATTAAATGGGTGTTCGAACCTTTTAACGAGGGACGTTATGTGATAAAATAGAATAATAAATGGGTGTTCGACACTGCTAACAAGGGACGTTATGTGATAAATGTACATATCGAAATAATTTAACGTGTCATCATATTAAATGTTTCAATCCCTGACCAGCCCCAATTTCTGTTACGGGTAAACTGTAGTGTAACAAGAGAGAAAGCAAAACGAGCAACAGCTATTCTTAAAATACAATTAACACATTTATTCAATAAGTCCAAATAATATTGGCAAGTATTCCTTCAATCTAAACTGTCAAGTGCCCATTTAATCCAGTTTTAGTTTATGTCTTTCTAGTTAATTCTTTACAATAGTCCAAATAATCCAATGTCACTTTTAGTATAGATAAACACAATACTATTTATCTTTCACAATATCTGTTTAATTCAAAGCATCCAGTATGTTCACTTAATATTAAACTCTGAAGTAAATTCTCAATCTAAATACTGAAACAGATACTGAACAAATAACAACCCCAAAAAGCTGTATTTATTCTGTCATAGAACGTCATAGAACATCATAGATTCTTAGAATATTCCAATAACCTTGAATGACAGTTATATGAATGTTAAATGTAAACATCAATATTTTATTTACCACATCCAGAAACTTCTATATGTTGCTAATTATAAATGAGTGGCTTTGGATGAAACTTGTTTACATTATTCCTACAAATACTCATCGGTAATACTATATTATTGATTAATCAGAAAATGATATCAAGGTATCAATGCCACAGTAAACTATACATTCGATTAGTGACGGTTTCTGCGTCTTTTAAAATGACATGCGACAGGAAATTCTGTATTCATTGTTACAATTCTTCATTACGTGGTCCCATCTTAAGTCCATTAAATGATGGGAAATCTTAAATTAGCAGGATTTTATAATGGGAATTTCGACAATAATACACGTTTAAAAATGCGATAATCTGTTTAAAATTACCTATTAAATGTTTTAATTTTACAATATGCAAACTGTTTAAGCCGAAATGAAGGTTGTATTTCATACCCCAGACAACCCCGTTTTTGCTTCTTGGAGAAGGGGTCGAAATGTCTATAAAGGTTAATACTCGGACCACGTAATGATGGATATTGTAAAGTCCAGACTGTATTGTTGCTATACCATTAGGGTATCCTATAAACCTTAATTTAAAGCAAGTTACAGTCCCAGATAACAAGCATACGTTGGCCCAACTTTGGCGCAGTGTTGTACCATTTGTTGGTCCAAAGTTAGTACACAACGGCATTTAACGTTGGCTCATCACGTTGGTCAAGCGTTGGCCCAACGTTGGCATTCAATTTTACATTGATGCAATGAACACAAAAACGTATTGTCACAAAATGTCACGGGTAGAGCGTATTGGTCGTTCATAGCTCTTGTAAGTGATCGGTTACACCCAAAATCTATTGTTCGAGTTGAAACAATTTCACAATATTCATGATCTATTCATGTAACACGTAAAAGCGTGCACATTTTAAGTGGCCGCCAGAGAGGCCGTGTCATAAGTTTAGTTTTGTGCTAATGCATGTAAACGTATAGGTATATTTTCCTTAAACGGCAAAATTGTATAAGGGGCCTCTCGTGTAGATTCAATACTGTAGATTTAGCCACGTTTGTCACGGACTGAACGGGGGAAATAATGATTTGGGCGTAAAGTTTGCTATAAAACCCATTGTCTTCTAGCTCTCGCCGGGATGATCGAAAGTACTTTGTTGGTACAGAGATTGGACGGCAAATTTCATAGGCAACATGTGCCTAAGCCATCCAGGATATAAGCCATCCAGGGTTGGAAATAAGCCATCCAGGGTTGGAAAAAGCCATCCAGGGTTGGAAAAATCCATCCAGGGTTGGAAATAAGCCATCCAGGATATAAGCCATCCAGGGTTGGAGTAAGCCATCTAGGTTTGGATATCCAGGAGTGGAGCTAAGCTTCCACGAATAAGGTTTACAAGCGGTGGAGACGGTCCCCGTACCTGCGCAGCCAGGTTTTACTAACGATAACCCCCGGGACACAAGGTGGGCCCGTTACCAATCCTCACTGGAGGAATATTACTCACAATCTCAGTGGAGGTTAACTATCATTGCATCGCGTCATCAACCCTTACAGAAGGCATTTGATGACAATCATCCATTGAATTCGCGCATCATCATCTTCATGAGCTCTCGCGCATCACAGTTATCGCGCTAGATCAACATTGTTATAGCTTTAACAACACTTTAGTGTCTTAGACATTCAGTATTTATAACAATACTAAGAACGTCTTAAACGTTCAGGAGAACATTCTTTTCATAGTTCATTTGTGTATTCGCTTTTTTTTTTTTAGATAATTGTATATATATTAAACATATGTTAAAAGTTGCATTAAACTTATGTAAATGCATTCACCGTCATTGATTCTTTCCTGAGTTAGCCAAACCACTAAGGTCATCCTGTGACAACTGGTTTCAGAGTAGTGGGATTTTGGGCGACTACGGAGGGAAAGAATCAATAAGTGATCTTTATTATGATATACTAAATCTCTACTTATTATTTTAGAATTGTGTACCACCCTCTGATCCATCAAGGCGACTGTCGACGATCACGGCCACAGCTTGGAAAACAAGTCAAGACACGACAAGGGTAGGGTGAGTCCAAGTTGTTTTTTTGTCCGTTCTTTCCTTGGCGCGAGGTCGCAGTGGTCTACACGAGTGGGTCTGAGGCACTTTTGCTCAATAATTTGGGTGTTGGTTTTTACCTCCCTTGATATACACATAGTATCCAATTAGGTTGGCGAACAAGACGTTCTACTCATGTTGTGACACTCGAGTATACTTATATTAATGGGAGAAGTAAATATACATGTACATGTTATACATATTTCGATGATTGTTTAAGATTTATGTCCAATATCAAATTAAGATATTTTATGTAGTGTATATGTTTTGTGGAAGCTAGATACTATCTATACATAACCGTTAGTAGTTAGCGCTAGTACAAATGTTTATGTAACTTGTCCTATGATGATGCCCAGGTATTTACTGAGGACACAGTGACTTACCATTAGTAGTTAGGTGAGTAGAATTATTAGTGACGTGTGTATTGTAATTATTGTAGTTAGTAGTCCACAATGTCCATAGACATGACGTCCATAAAGGATCTTAAGGAAATGGGTAAGGAGTTAGGGTATGCTGGAGAGGAGCTTAGAACCTTTGTTAAAGACGAACAGGCTAGGGAAAGGGAATTTAGACTTAAGGAAAGAGAATTAGCAAAGCAGGAAAGAGATGAAGAAAGTAGAATAGCTAAAGAGAAGCTAGAAACTGAGAAAGATAGGTTAGAAGTAGAAAGTAGATTAGCTAAAGAGAAGCTAGAATTAGAAAGTAGAATAGCTAAAGAGAAGCTAGAAACTGAGAACGATAGGTTAGAATTCGAAAGTAGGTTAGCTAAAGAGAAGGTAGAATTAGAAAGTAGACTAGCCACAGAGAAGCTAGAATTAGAAGCTAGGTTAGCTAAAGAGAAGCGAGATGATGAAAGTAGATTAGTAAGGGAAAAGAAAGAGGCGGATAAAGAGCAGATAGAATTAGCACGGCAGTTAGAACATGAGAGGTTCGAAACAGATGGTAGACTAGCGAAGGCTAAGACAACGATGGAGAGGGAGAAATCCGAGTTTGAGCATAAGTTAGCTTTAGAGTTGGAAGCAGCTAAGACACATAGTAAGGAAAGTAAAACTGAAGGGAAAGATTGTTATTCTGGGAAGTTAAAAGGTTCGAAGTTACCATACTTTGATGCTGACAAAGATAACATGGACAGTTACTTGTTACGGTTCGAGCGTTATGCTGAGTTACAGGAATGGACCAAAGATAAGTGGGCAGTTCATTTAAGTGCGTTATTGAGAGGCAAGGCCTTAGATGTATTTTCTAGATTACCTAGTTTAGATGCTCTTGACTATGACAAGTTAAAGGATGCTCTTTGAAAGAGATTTGAGCTAACTGAAGAAGGTTTTAGAAAGCGATTTAGAGCTTGTCTGCCTGAGAAAGGCGAGTCATTTATTCAGTTTATTAGTAGGTCTAGAAATTACTTAGATAGGTGGTTAGAGTTAGGGAAGGTAGCGCAGACTTATCAGGGCCTCATAGATTTCTTGTTGCGGGACCAGCTATTCAATGTTTGTAGTAGAGATCTGTTCTTATTTCTGAAAGAAAGAAAATTAGCTAGTGTAGGAGAAATGGCAACACAAGCAGATCAGTTTGCCGAGGCTAGAGGTGGAGCTTATAATGTAGTGTCGAAAGACAGAACTTTTAGAGATAGGCAAGGGGACGATCATAAACAGAAAGGCCAGAGTGGAAACTATAGAGGTGGAGGTAGTTCTATGGGTTCTAGAGGAGGTAGCAATAGTGGTAACATAGGTAGACCTTTTATTCGTTGTCGTCACTGTAATGGGAATCATGCTTCACATGAGTGTAGGAAAGCGGTGAAAGTGTCCGCTGTCGTAGACAATTTCAGTGAAAATAGTAGAGTGGACAACAATGTAGGGAGTCAGAACCAAGGTTTTAACAACCCATGGAATTTCGGTAGAGGTAGAGGTGGTCAAAACCGAGGTAGAGGTAGAGGCAGAGGTAGTAATAGTCCGGTTATTAAAACCGAGAGTAGTATCTGTTGTGTTAAATCGGATGGTGTAATGGCGAAGATCGGAAAATGTCTCTTTCCGTATGCAAATCTTCCAACGGCAGATGGTAGAGTGAATGGCACGGACGTAATTGTAATGAGGGATACAGGTTGTACAGGTGTGATAGTTAGGCGTAGTTTAGTTACGGATGACCAGTTGGTAGGTAAACAGTCACCGTGTATGTTGTTAAATAAGTCGGTAGAGCACGTGCCAATAGCGAGAATAGATGTAGATACACCTTTCTTTAAAGGGACTACAGAGGCACTATGTATGGATGACCCGATGTATGATTTAACGATAGGGAACATAGATGGTTCAGCACTTCCGGTAATGTCCGATTTTAGAAGTAGCATATGTAATGCCGTAGAGACTAGAGCGCAGGTTCAGAAGCAAGCTCAGGCTTATAGAAAATTAAAGGTTCCTGCAGCCGTAGGTGACATATCTAAAGCGGAGTTTATAGAAGCACAAACTCAAGACGAGTCATTAGGTCCTTGTAAAGTGAAGGCCAAGGATGGTGTAGTGAAGAAGTGTAAAGGGTCCGGTAGTTGTAAGTTTGTACATAAGAATAGGTTATTGTACAGAGAATTTGAAGATAGTGGTAGACAGTTTCACCAATTAGTGGTACCTACCCAGTATAGAACGACAGTGCTTAAGGTAGCTCATGAGTCGATTATGGGAGGTCATTTAGGCGTAAAGAAAACGTCAGATAGAGTATTGGCAGAATTTTATTGGCCAGGCGTTAGTGGAGATGTAACTAGGTATTGTAGGTCCTGCGATGTATGCCAAAGGACAGTACCAAAAGGTCGAGTGACCAAAGTACATTTAGGTCAGATGCCACTGATAGATACACCATTTAATCGAGTAGCCGTAGACATAGTTGGACCAATTTTTCCAGTGTCGGATAGGAAAAATAGGTACATTTTAACCATGGTAGACTATGCAACTAGGTATCCGGAGGCAGTAGCATTGCCCTCAATTGAAACTGAGAGAGTAGCTGAGGCATTAGTTGATATGTTCAGTAGGCTAGGTGTACCAGAGGAAATGCTGACTGATTGTGGGTCACAGTTTACGTCAGAACTTATGGCTGAAGTCAGCAGGTTATTGTCTTTGCGTCAAATCATGACAACACCATATCACCCTATGTGTAACGGGTTAGTCGAACGATTTAACGGGACGTTAAAGCAAATGCTACGGCGTATGTGTACCGAGAGACCCAAAGATTGGGACAAGTATCTCAATGCTTTATTGTTTGCATTTAGAGAGGTTCCACAAGAGAGTTTAGGATTTTCTCCGTTTGAGTTATTGTACGGTAGGTCAGTTAGAGGTCCCATGAGGATTCTTAGAGAGATGTGGGCAGGTGAAGTAGATAGTGATGAGGTTAAGACTACATATCAGTATGTTTTAGATCTGAAGGAGAAACTAGAGGAGACTTGTAAGATAGCTCAAAGTCAGTTAGTTAAGGCAAGTACCAAGTATAAACGGTACTATGACCAGAAAGCTAGAGCTAGGAAGTTTAAGATAGATGACCAGGTGTTACTGTTACTCCCGACCGACAATAACAAGTTGTTATTACAATGGAAAGGTCCGTTTTACGTTAGAGGGATAGTGAACACTATGGATTACCGTATCGAGATAAACGGAAAGTTAAAGACCTTTCATGCGAATATGCTGAAAGAGTATATCAGTAGAACCGATAATGTGCAACAAGGGGTGTTAACCGTAGTTAATGTTGCAGTTATTGAGGATAGTGAGGAAGACAGTAGTGAGGACACTAGTCCCATGTATTTTCCCACTAGTGTAGGTAGGGAGAGAGCAGCCGATGTAGACATATCGGGCATGCTTAGTGTAGAGCAGCAACGAGAGATGGGTAGTTTACTCTCGGAGTTCAGTGATGTCTTGTCCGAAAACCCGGGGCAGACAGATGGAGTGCAACATGATATTGTACTCACATCAGGGGAACCAATTAGAATTAAGGGGTATCCCATTCCATTTCACTCCCGATCAATTGTTGATGAGGAGGTGAAAGACATGTTGAAATTGGGTGTCATCGAACCTTCAAACGCCCCATTTTCATCCCCAGTCGTACTTATTAAGAAGAAAGATGGGTCAATTCGATTCTGCATCGATTTTAGGCAGCTCACAATAAACGTACCATCTGTGATGCAGAGCCAATGCCTAATATTGAGGAGGTATTCTCTAAACTTGCGGGATATTCGTATTTCTCCAAGTTAGACCTCAGTAAAGGTTATTGGCAAGTCCCACTTTCAGACCGAGCTAAAGAGATGACCTCCTTCGAAACTTCGCAAGGACTTTTTAAGTTCAAGGTCATGCCCTTTGGTCTCGTAAACGCCCCAGCAACATTCTGTAGGTTAATGAGGAAAGTCCTGAAGGATTTGTCCAACACAGACAGTTTTGTAGATGACATCCTGGTGTTTACAACAACATTTGAAGACCATATTAAGGCTCTACGTAATCTGTTGGAACGGCTACGCCGGTTTAAACTGACTGCAAAACCTAGCAAGTGTCACATAGGTTACGCAGATATAGAGTGTCTGGGTCATGTTGTCGGGAGGGACCAGAAATTGAAACCCAACCCCGACAAGGTTAAGGCAATTCAGGAAGCATCAAGACCCGAGACAAAGAAACAAGTTAGGTCAATTTTAGGTTTGGCGGGTTTTTACAGGAAGTTTATTCCAAACTTTTCGGCTATAGCTGCACCTTTGTCAGACTTGACAAAGAAAGGTCAACCCAATAGGATAACTTGGGGGGGAAAGCCAGGAGCGAGCTTTCGTCTCTTTAAAGGGGAGTCTGGTCAAAACCCCAATACTAAAATTACCTGAGCTTGACCAGGAGTTTATCCTCAGAACGGATGCCTCCGATATCGGGGTGGGTGCAGTCCTACTGCAAGAGCAAGATGGGTTTAGTCTCCCCGTGGCTTACGCAAGTCGGAAACTATTACCCCGGGAATGTAACTACTCTGTTATCGAAAGGGATTGTCTTGCAGTAGTGTGGGGTGTCAGTAAATTCCACCGATATGTTTTTGGTAAGGAATTTGTCTTGGAGACTGACCACCAACCGTTAGCTTATATGAATAAAGCTAAGGTAGCTAACAGTAGGTTAATGAGGTGGGCACTGACTCTGCAGCCTTACCGGATGAAAATTAAAGCGATCCGAGGAAAGGACAATATTGGGGCAGACTATTTAAGTCGCCGCACATAATGACCGGTTTAATACAATAGTGTATTGCAGTGTATTGTACAATAGTAGTATATGTTACGACAGGGTAGTGTACAATTGTAGAATAGTGTTGAAATTGTAATTACATATTATAGTTAGGTTATAACTGCAGTGGATGTTTTCCGGAAGACGGTCGTTGTACTGGCTGAAGGTTGCATCCTTCAGTAGTAATAGTTAACATACTCAAGCGATTGAGCGATCAGCTTGTACGTTTTGTCGCTCATTTGCTCAGAAGAATTAATAGTTTCTTAACGTGTAAATATTAATTATCATTTTGTTGAATTTTAAAAGTGTAGCACTTTTTTAAGTGGGGAGATGTTGTCACAAAATGTCACGGGTAGAGCGTATTGGTCGTTCATAGCTCTTGTAAGTGATCGGTTACACCCAAAATCTATTGTTCGAGTTGAAACAATTTCACAATATTCATGATCTATTCATGTAACACGTAAAAGCGTGCACATTTTAAGTGGCCGCCAGAGAGGCCGTGTCATAAGTTTAGTTGTGTGCTAATGCATGTAAACGTATAGGTATATTTTCCTTAAACGGCAAAATTGTATAAGGGGCCTCTCGTGTAGATTCAATACTGTAGATTTAGCCACGTTTGTCACGGACTGAACGGGGGAAATAATGATTTGGGCGTAATGTTTGCTATAAAACCCATTGTCTTCTAGCTCTCGCCGGGATGATCGAAAGTACTTTGTTGGAACAGAGATTGGACGGCAAATTTCATAGGCAACATGTGCCTAAGCCATCCAGGATATAAGCCATCCAGGGTTAGAAATAGCCATCCAGGGTTGGAAAAAGCCATCCAGGGTTGGAAAAAGCCATCCAGGGTTGGAAATAAGCCATCCAGGATATAAGCCATCCAGGGTTGGAGTAAGCCATCTAGGTTTGGATATCCAGGAGTGGAGCTAAGCTTCCACGAATAACGTTTACAAGCGGTGGAGACGGTCCCCGTACCTGCGCAGCCAGGTTTTACTAACGACAACCCCCGGGACACAAGGTGGGCCCGTTACCAATCCTCACTGGAGGAATATTACTCACAATCTCAGTGGAGGTTAACTATCATTGCATCGCGTCATCAACCCTTACAGAAGGCATTTGATGACAATCATCCATTGAATTCGCGCATCATCATCTTCATGAGCTCTCGCGCATCACAGTTATCGCGCTAGATCAACATTGTTATAGCTTTAACAACACTTTAGTGTCTTAGACATTCAGTATTTATTACAATACTAAGAACGTCTTAAACGTTCAGGAGAACATTCTTTTCATAGTTCATTTGTGTATTCGCTTGTTTTTTTTAGATAATTGTATATATATTAAACATATGTTAAAAGTTGCATTAAACTTATGTAAATGCATTCACCGTCATTGATTCTTTCCTGAGTTAGCCCAACCACTAAGGTCATCCTGTGACACGTATGTATCTGTAAGTAATTTAGATACATGGTAGAAAAAGAAGATTTCTTATTTACCTCGAGGCCATCCCCACCAGTCAAACCTGGTCATCCGACCACCTGGTTTAAGCGCCAACTTGCCATAAGCGACCACTTTGAATTCCCCCCGACGAGTTTTGCTATTAATTGATACTGTATTAAGCGATCACCTGTCTAACGCGACCAACGTCCGCATATTTTCATACCAAAAGACAGATTTTATGATCAATTAGCGACCGCCATTTTTTTTCTTCAGAAAATCAAACTGAAAACCCCCAAAAAACAACAGTTTAGCTATCGGTAATTCACACAGAAACGAGATAAAACATAAATTCAACAATAACCTATTTAGCCTTTGTAATCATCCCCAATGTAGGAGATATCAAATATAAATACCAATTAATAAGTTGCAATACCAATTATCACCTTCGAATGATTGTTTTGGAAAACATCATTAATATTCATAAGTTTATTTTTGTACGGAGATGGGATTGGTCAATACTGTCAAGTGTCCTAATTATTGATAAAGTTAACATAATAATTTGTTTATATCACGTGATGGCAAGGGTAATATATTTACTCGCTATTTTTGATTATCTATTTCATGGTCTTTTCACATGTTTATATTTCATATACATGTACACTTAAATTAAAAACATAAATTAAAGTTGTCTTAGTTGCATAAGTGTTTATTATTCCTTTACAAGATACCCCATATATATGAAATAATACAAGATACCTACAATGTAAAGCATTCATTTTAATACACGTACATGTATTTCTCTTAATATTTCATAAAAAATCAAACAATGTTAGACCCAGTTTTAAGAGACAACCTGTATTTAGAGACCACTTTTGGTCTTTCCCTTGAGCGGTCTCTTAATCCAGGTTAGACTATAGAAGTCAAACGGGAAATGTAGCTTTAACAGAACACAGTCAACCAAAATCACACATCACAGTAAACAACAATTACAATGTTTAAAAAAAGCAATGCGTGTGACATCACAAACACAGCGTGTGACATCACAAACACAGACGGGTAAGGCTTTGCCCATAATGGGACAACTAAAAAGACACACACTGTTGACACACATACACAGTGTATAGTGGAGTGCGTGGTCCAGCGGTAGAGCGCCGAACTCCAGATGGAGAGGTCGTGGGTTCGATCCTCGCCGCGGCCACGTTATGTATCCTTGAGCAAGATAATTAATCCACATTGCTTAGTACTGGTTCTACCCAGGAAGCCACTGAGAGTGATTAATCTAAGTTGCAAAACTGCAGAGTTGCTGCAAATTCTATTGTACATAAACACTCCATTTTTCGCTGGAGCCATGATCATTGTTTTGCGCCACCACTCAAGTCGCACATAAAACAATACAGAGATGGTGATGAAGACCTTTAATGAACATGGCAAGAATGACAAAGTGAACATGAATTCGGGGGATGTTTGTTCCTTTGTCTGGATAACAAGTGGCCACATTCTTGCCCGGGAAAGCAGTTGTCCTCTTTTTGCCAGGGGAAAGCAGTATCTATATTCTTTCCCGAAAATGCAGTGGCACTATTCTTACCCGGGAAAAAAAGTATAGTAAGGTAAGTGTTCTTTCAACACATTGTCAATATTCAAAATACTAAAAAATAATGTTTAAAGAAAAACAGGAAATCTTACGAGAGTTTGATTCTGGTCATTCTAGATAAGCTACTATACCATTGTTTAAAATGACATCCTTGAACATAATTTGGATATTTAAAAAAACAACACGCAGCGTCATGCACGTTTTGAGAATACCATTTCATAATATAATATTATTTCAGTTACATGCCGGTAGAAATCCATCGCGCTATTTGGATAAATGGCAGCACAAACCATTCTACACTTATTTAAGAAATGTTTGCCATAATACATTCAGTAGTTGCAGAAATTATGCAGGGCACTAGTCAGCTTTTGGGGGACTGGTGCAAATTAGTGTTTATTATTATTATTTTTATTTAAGTGGCACCAAGAATGTACAATTCCAAATTACAAAAAGTATGTGTTCCTGTATTGGAGTTTAACATTTTCTAATATATATATATATATTTTTTTTATAGGGGAATTTTTCTGAGAAAAAGGGAAAACTAGATAGTTTTAGGAGATGGGAATGCGGCCGAATTTCGGCCCCAAAAACGGCCTATCGAATGCCCTGTTACAATAATTTCATACAAGCGGATACATACATCCTTTTTCACTAATACAACACTATCTGTTTATGTGGTATGGTTTTATCTATACTACGACTTTCTTCATCGGAATAAAGAAGCTCTTTCGGCGTTTCTTCTTTAAATGCCCTATTTAAGCATGTCCACGTTGTTTACAATACTGTAGCTTATCATTAAGGAAACTAACCCACCAAATAACGGCAAAATTGCACTGCAAAAACGTTTATCACAACTCTATCCAAGTGTCTAGGTCATATAATAATTCATTTTACGCATATTCCAACTCGGGTATTTTAAGCATACGTGAAACCAACAACAATACTTTTACTCGGCACATGTACGTTATTACATGATCTGAAAACCTGGATAGAGCTGTGATAAACTGTTTTGTAGTTAAGTTTTGTCGTTATTTGGCGGGTTAGTTTCTTTAAATATTGCCTGACAAGACGCTTGCTATTCTGTTATTCTTGACCTTCTGTAGATCTACTGGTTCTTTAACGACTATGTTGAATACGTCAATTCGCATCTTTTCAATTTTTCCATGTATTTTTTGACTGCACGGTGCCACTAATTTCATACATTCCATTTGGCTTTCCCTAAACCATAATACATATATGAAAGGGTCCAAAATGCAATTGATGAATTGAATGCTATCCATCGACATTCTTATGAACGACGGATCGAGGTTAAATTTGCGTATCAGCACTATGACGATGACGTAGGCGAATGATGTCAGACTTATCGTGATGATGTAAAGAATCACAATTGAAGTAGTTTTATAATTTTTCAAGATACTTGCGGCTGATTTGAAAGACAAACGTTGTGTTTCTTTTCTGCCTTGGGTCCTTATAATCTTGAAGATGTTTATGTAGCAAACAAACGATGTACATAACGCAGTACAAACGAGTATTCCATAATATACGGTCACTGTTGAGTTACATTTACCTGCCACTGTCACCACTAGCAACGGATCCAAAAAAGCACTACACAAACCATATCTGGAAGTCAAGAACGTTACAATGACAATGCTCCAGATTAAAAACACAAGGAACCGTATTCTCTGTATAGATCCATATTTGAGGTAAAAGTAAGGCCATTTTATCACAATGAAGCGCTCTAGAGACATGAGTGCAACCGTTGTGTAAGAGAGCTGGGTGAAGCTCATACCTGCCACCTGTAATTGTATGTTTATTGTTGGGATATCCGCAGTCAACCGCCGTAATACAGCTGCAACTAAAAATAACATATCAAACAGCAATAGACCCGAAGACATCATCTTGGTTGAGTACGGTATCCGCCGCGTGCGACGCAGTGAGGTGAATATGATTGTACTGAATATAATCGTAATGGCGCCAACAACGCAGTAAACTACCGTTATGTGTTTGTCCGTGATTTCCGCCGCCATGTTAATTTATCAGTTCATACACTCCCCCGATCGTGTTTAGCTTAAAATATACTTCAATAAGTATCCACGTATCTTATGCATACAATTCCAGGAAATAAATCTCACCATGGCTAAGCCCGTGGAGAAACCGACAATGCAGTACACAAATGTGATATTTTTGTCCCTATTTTTTTTTTTTTACGTTGAATGGCATTGTTGGTATATGCTTCTGGTATAACTTTGAAATGAACGCATATTGTTTAAGTAGATTCCACTTGTTATATATAAGTGCAGATACAATAGCATTCTTGGGTCTCTAATGAAATAAGTAGCTTCCATTTTTGAATAGCATGGTTTAACTTTTAATTAAATGTAATGTTTCCTGTATGCATTCTAGAATGTTTAATATATCCATTGTTGAAGTCCTTCCTATTGTACACGTATTTATCCCAATGTCTCATTTAAATAAAATGTCCTCCTGGAATCCGTCAATGATTTAGCATCAAATATATCATATATAACACAACCAAAAGTAATATATATATAAATGGAAAAGGTTTATGCAAACATCTCCAGTCCAACAACGGCAGGGGCGTCAAGCTATGAATGTATATACATATTAGCACATTTTTATGCAAATTGTACAATTATGCTTCGAACCAATCGCGCTGCGTTTCAAACGTGTCATTTGCTTGTTCGTTTATTATTATGTTTATTGTTGTTTTTTCTAAAGGTTAACTGCATGGAACACCTCGCAACAAACTCAAACTACACCTCGCAACAATGCGACCATTGTTTGAGCAGCCGCTGCCGTGTTACTATAGTAACAAGATACGTTGTCTTTATAGTGATAATATTGATACTCCCAATAAATTAGAACTGTTCATAATACAATAGCTTCAGTATATATAATGTGTACGATGTAAGAAAAACAGTAATACCAAAACAGCTTTACGTAGAGACTACATTGAAGCGAGAAACGTTTTTGATACAACATTAAAGCGTACGGAACGAGCTCACAGACAGACTGCTGCGATTGAAATCGATGACCTATCTTCCAACAACCCTAATGATTTTTGGGATAAAATAAAAAAGCTAGGTCCACGATCTAATAATTATATTCCCATTGAAGTAGTTGATGGCAATGGAATTGCATCGAACGACGAAAATACTGTTTTCAGTAAATGGAAGCTATAGGCCTTCAGCTGGAGCCCGGATTTTGGCTTACTGGTACCACTAACAATGGCTTTTGACATTTATGATACCTATGGAATATAAATCACTCGGGTAGACTTCTGGCACACACAGCTTATGCCCTGATTTTGGGGCAAAAGTATCAAAATTTGACAAAAATCACTGAAAACTGGAATATATTTTAAAAAAAATATCAATGTATATTTTAATACGTTTTTGGTTCTGTAATGATAAATATACATTGATCTAACATGTGTATTTTTTAAAGGTAATACTTACTATTTTTTAAATTTTTGTGTAAAAACTTGCAATTTTTACCCCCAAAAAGTAAAAAAAAAATCAAAAAAAATCAAGGGACATATTTTTTTTAAATATTTATAATTAGTTCAATTACATAAATAATTTGTTTGTTAATAATATAACCTATGGTTTGTACAATTGTTGTATCTTATTGGGAGGTTAAACAAATATTTTAATGGAAATCACTATGCTCATTTTTTAACAAATTCAAAAGAAACTGGAAATAAATCGTTGTTATCACATCTTGTGATAAGATTGTTTAAATGTTCCAATCCATGATGAACATATAATATCAATCGAAACATTATTTGAAAGTGTGATTTATAAGTCTACCATGTCTACAATTAGAATTTACAATTTATATTTTGAATGAAGTTGAATGAAGCTGCGCTTAAAACGGTCAACTTAACCATGTTGCGTCACATTATTACCGTGAAGTATGTATTTCCTTGTACATAAAGAGTAATTTATAGGCACATTCATTTTACAATAGTAAATAATATTACTTGCCAATTTAAAGTCGGTCTCCTAGACCTCAAGGAAAAGCCTGGTGTAACCCCTTTAAGTTATAAGTCCCTCGCTCTTTATAGTGTGCCTATCCAGTTATTTTTACTATTAAACATGCTCATTGGATATGCGAGACAATCCAAACCAGTGGCGCCATTGCGTTTCGGCGCTTTGGTTTCTGTAGAACCCCTTTGTTTCAAACTATCACTTTGTGTATTTAGTATGAATGTATGGTTTAAAGAAGAAATAGTTCAGTGTTGAATAATAGACTTTC
The DNA here is from genome assembly GCA_037043455.1 of Cyrtodaria siliqua. NCBI lineage: Eukaryota > Metazoa > Mollusca > Bivalvia > Adapedonta > Hiatellidae > Cyrtodaria > Cyrtodaria siliqua. Next base: position 10,324 of record JAWPHD010019486.1, on the reverse strand, counting down.
TATATGGTCTGAAGTGTCGATGAGCAAAACGGTTTTAGAAAAAATCGCAGCACAGTAGATCATATTACCTCATTAACAAATATTATAGAAACTAGAAAAAAACTTAAGTTATCAACATTTTGTTCTTCTATCGATTTTCGTAAAGCATATGCTTTTATCAACAGAGAAAAACTTTGGAAGAGACTTCAGGATAGTGGCGTTTCTAGTAAAATGTTGATAGCAGGTAAGTCTTTATATACGTCTGTATCATCATGTGTAAGAGCGAACAATTTTTCAACCGATTGGTTCAACGTTAATGCTGGTTTAAGGCAAGGCTGTCCGCTGTCTCATATACTTTTTAACTTGTTTATTAATGATTTGGCATTAAAAATCAAATCACTAGGGAAAGGTATAGAACTTGATGACGGTGAAAAGCTGTGTATATTATTATACGCTGATGATAATGTCCTAATTGCCGATAGTGCGCTCGATCTTCAATTTATGTTGCATGAACTTCATAACTGGTGTGATAGAAATAGAATGTCTATACACAATAATAAAAGTAGTGTTGTTCACTTTAGGCCAAATTCTGTCCAAAGGACAAATTGTATTTTCATAGAGCGTTATTATTCATGAATATGTAAATTCAGTTAATTATTACTGTGTATGGAAATCATTAGAATGCTCTATTACTGAGATTAGGTTTGACCTAATTGGCGATTCCATATAGCGTATATAGCGGCCAGTGAAGCGTAAATTTGCTGTACCCTTCGTGTATGGATATAGTTAATTGTGAATTCCATTTTCTGTATACGTTTTGGAATCGAGTTGAAATATGTTTTGTTCTAATAAAATTCCAAGGAAGTTTTGTATATGTGAATGAGTTAGTTATAATGTGTGTAAATGTAATTTAGACCTCACTGGGAAAAACGCAATTAATCGGGAGATGTTTCATTAAAGTAATGTATTAGTGGAAGAGCGTGACGTCATAGCTTCTTCCTTTTTTTTGTGTGCGAAGAAGCGGCCATTACATTTTTACTTCACATGGTTAACATTTTGGAGTTTGGCAAATACAAGTAATCGTAAGTAGAAACTGTGTTTTAATGTGCATACAATTTACATTGTCTTCTATTGGACGTGTCAAATTAAACATAGGCTTGCAGATATTTGCAGTTGGTGTTGTCACGGACTGACCTACATAAAATAAACGGAGTGTCTATTAATAGACGCGCAGGTAAAAATAGAACTACCGTAAGAGTAGGACGATGGCGGTTATCACGGCCGTAATATTTATACTATAATTCAATATTGCGATAGAAACATTGAGTTTAGACTTTATATAAAATTGGCAAACAATCTAAACTCAATGACACGTCCAATAGAAGACACTGTAAATTTTATGCACATTAAAACACACTTTCTACTTATAATTAGGCTACTTTCATAACTCCAAAATGTCAACGTCTCTCTCTCTCTTTGAACATGTGAAGTAAAAGTGGCGCTTCTGCAAACACAAAAAAGAAAGAAGCTATGACGTCACGCTCTTCCGCTAAAACATTAATTTAATGAAACATTTCTCCGATTATTTGCGTTTTGAGAAGTGAGGTCTAAATCACATTCACACACATTATAACAAACTCATACACGTATGCAAAATATCCTTGGAATTTTATTAGAAAAAAACATCTTTCACCTCGATTTCAAAACGTATACAGAAAATGGAATTGCTTATATTCATACAGGAGGGGTACAGCAAATTTACGCTTCACTGGTCACTATATACACTATATGGCTGAGCGATCTCTGTAGTGTAAAGAAACACGCTTTTCTTTCGAGAAAAAAACATCCATGTTCAAGTCTTGGCAGGGACCGTACACTTACAGAGTTAGTACATACAGTTGTTTTTTTGCACATCAATAATGTTTTTTTTTGTACAGCATGAACTTAAAAATATATACATTTGATCATATTATTACCATAATATTTAAATTGTAATTATTCATACATGTACATTTTCAGAGTGTGTTTTGTTTTATATAAGTTCACAATGAAACATTATTTACAATCAAAGTCTGTTTAAGAATACATGTAGCTGAAACTCAGCTATAGCGAATTATCGGTTTTAACGAAGTTTTTTTTTGCAGTTCGCCGTCCATCTCCTCAAGTCTTTGCTTAATATAAAAAAGCGGATATAGCGCTTTCTTGGTTATAGCGAAGCACTTAAATTGCACGTTTAGTTTCAAATAAAAACATTTCATCTGTTTTATTTTACTTTTCCAATTAGTTCTCTGCCTTTGCTACACCAAATTGAACTCACTATTAATTTTACACAACAAACACACACAATATGCATTAAAACAAATACATGTACAGTATATACTATATATACTACACTATTTATCCTTATTGCCGCTCGTCGTCATAGTATAGATTGTATACTGTCGTCATAGTATAGATTGTATAGTATAGATTGTATACTGTCGTCATAGTATAGATTGTATACTGTCGTCATAGTATAGATTGTATACTGTCGTCATAGTATAGATTGTATACTGTCGTCATAGTATAGATTGTAAGTGGAGCAGGTAGAAACAAGTTAAGAACATACAGGCTATTTAAATCAGAATATGAAGTTGAATCATACTGCAAACTTATATTACCTTTACAGCACAGAGCTGCATTTGCAAAGTTTAGGTGTGGTGTGGCACCATTGAGAATCGAAACAGGCCGATATGAAACTATTGCAGAAAATGAGGGATTTTGTCCATTTTATATTCACAAGGTTGAGGACGAGATGCATGCTGTTTTAGAATGTGCAATGTATAGTGATATTAGAAAACTCTTATTTGATAAAGCATTGTCTGTATATCCAAATTTTATAGATGTAAACGAAACAGACAAATTGTTATTTTTATTTTCCAATAAAGATATGATACGCGTGAGTGCCAAAACCTGTTGTAATATTCTCGAAAAGCGAAACTCTGTTTTATATTCTTAATTATGTGTTATTATTATTATTATTTATTTTACTTGTAGTAAGCTGGTAAGCGTTCATTTTTAAAGTTAATTTTATCATATTTTTTGCTGTAAATAATGCAATCATTATTAAATAAGAAATAAGGTTTTATAACGACGTTGAGAAGTCGGTGCTAATCAGTACACTCCAGATCTGATCTGGGTTGTTATCTGATTTTTTACCCTTTTTTTAAGGTTTCAGTAGCTGTGCGATTCTCTAACTCACATATTAATATTTCTATTTTAAGTACTTTTTAGACATCATGTCAAGATTAGCACCGACCTCTCAGTTATTACTATGTATAAATGTGTGTGATAATAATATTCTCAGAAAATGATTTGATAATGAAAACAGTGATATATGTGTATGCATTGACTACTGGACCTACTGCTGTGGCTTTTTGTGAGTCTTATGACACGGCTGTGGCAGTCGGTTCAGAATCAATTGCTCAATATTTTACCATTGTGAACAGTCATATGTATATTTATATTGTATAGTCTCTTGTAATTCTAAAAAGAATGGCACAGTTGTATTTTATGAATTGTTTTATTGTAGATAATATTGAACTGTAATGAGACTTAAATAAACTATTAAACAGTTGGATGTCCTTATACGTGTATAGACCTTATGAACATATTTCTCGGTTGATCCGTGCATCAAGGGAAGCAAACTGAAATGAGCATCTAGCATCCTTCCAGATTCACGATAGGGTAAACTATGCTCTCAACATAGCAAACATTGGAGCTCAAAATCTGAAATGTACAGGTACATATAGTAGATCGTGGTTCTGATAACACATTTGGAGGGATTCCTGTTGACCAAACAAAAGAAGAACCTTTAAACAAAGAAACACAGACAAAGAGAAAAGTTTTAGTCCGGTTGCCAGATAGAACTACTTCCTCGCTTTAGAGTACAGAAGTGCATATCTTAGACAACATACGAATCAAGTTGTTATAGACAACAAAGACGTACACTAATAACCTCCAACATACAATGATAAGACATTGTGTCTGTTAAAGATATGTTTGAGAGTTATAGGATTAATGCTGTTGGTGGTTACAGAGCACAAGGAATTGATGAGCATTTCCGCAGCTGCATTATTTCCTCCATATATCATATTCGATATACTGCAAGCCAAGAAAATGGATGGAATGCAGCTAAGCACATCAAACTTGCACTGGCTATATATAACAGGTTCTTCTAATAAACACATTGAAAGTGGCATTAAATTCAAAACATGAATAAGCTTAGAGACATTAAATTCAAAACATGCATAAGCTTATAAATGGTTCATTCTCCGTGAAGCACATGCATGAACTTCAAGGAATCACTCGATTATAAACACTGCTGAAAACAGACTTTCTCATATGCGTTGAATGAAAAGCCCAATTTACATGAAATGTGGTTTAATGAGAGCAAATGTATAACCACCAACATGATCCACAGAACGTAGTCACTACAATAGGTAATATAAAATAGCATAAAAGTCGAACAAGAAATGTAGCTTTCACAGAACACAGTAAATCCAAAAACACACACTGCTTTCAAAATAATGTAAATCAAAAGCAATTCAAAGTATATCACAAACAAGGGTTGACAACATTGGTACCGCCTTGGAACAGTATACAGTTGCAATCTGGACCATCATGATCTGGAGGATAAACTGGTTCAAGGGTGCAACAAATCTCACTTGTACCCTGCTATCATCCCTAAACATAAAGACAGTGTAAATCAAAATAATCCCCGCTATGATAACCCCTTACAAGAAAAGAAATGTATAACATGTATAATAAATGAAACCTAAGGAGATTATTTCAAATGTACTCAATGCCTTGTCAGAAGTCAACTGTTATACTGCTTTTATTGTCAGAAGTCGGAGCATCAAGAGGAACCCATTAAGGGCACGACAAAACGAAGTGAAGGGCATCTTGCCTTACAGAATTTAGAAACACGTTGTCATAGAGTCCCCCGCCTGTCCATTGTATCTGAAATCTGACAGGAGCAATAGGACAAGGTCTATTAAAACGAAACAATAAAGCTTATCGCTCAAGCCTGCTAGGCAAGATTTCGTTTAGCGACTAGGGATATAAGTGGGTAATAAATACAGATTTTAACTGATGAATTAGAATAATTTACCTGTAAAATGATTCTTACAAACGTCATACATCCGATGTTAATGAATTTAGAATTCTGTCGACGCAAGGAGGCGTGAGAGGTGTTGCATCTTATATTACTCATCTTCATATTATCTCATGAACATACTCAATAAAACCGAGTCTGCTACTTCTTTTGTTTGTGTTTGTTACTTCCAAGGGATCTCATTTTTAGTATTTAGATATCAAATGTGTTGTGCAAAGTGATGGGACTCATCACAGACACTGCAAAGCAAGAATCTTGACAAAATAAAGCACATATTCATCGCTATTGGTGGCGATTCCCCGAATGTACCAGTGTCAGTCAATTCAATCCGAGGGGATTTCAACATCGGAACAAGTAATAAACATAAATATAACGCTTACCTTTTTCAAAATTGTTGTATTTGACGAGAAATACATTCGGGGAATCGCCACCAATAGCGATGAATATATGCTTTATTTTGTTATACAGTCATGTATGCCTAATTGGAAATCGCGTTTTTCGAAGCATTTTGACTTGTCACAGAAAAACGGTTTGATCGAATTGTTTTCGGTTTTGAGAACGACAAACATCTGCGGTTCCAACCAGTCCAGATTTGTGGATAATTCTCGGAATTTGGCCAGTGAAATAATTGGTATCAAATGTTGACCAGAGAGAGCTTCATACCTTGTCTAAAACTCCGATACTCTGGGACATTTTTTTCAGGAAAACTTAAAATATGTTTTTTTCCAACAAATAACACGAAAAATAAATAAATATATTTTTTAATTTATTTTTTTAATGTTGTTTTTTTTAATGTTTTTTTTTTTATTTTTTTTTTATTTAGTTCCCAACACCGATACAGCCACCTGTTTTGTGTGGTATTTGAAGATTTTTTTTTGTTGAAAATTGAAGATTAACATTTGACAAAGTTTAATTACCTACACTGTAAAATAAAATAAGAAACAAATGTTGACCATTTACCCACACCCCTCTGGCTTCAGTCGTTATTGCAGTTTTTGACTGTGGAGTGCGTGGTCCAGTGGTAGAGCGCCGAACTCCTGATCGAGAGGTCGTGGGTTCGATCCTCCGTCGCGACCACGTTATTTATCCTTGAGCAAGATAATTAATCCACATTGCTTAGTACTGGTTCTACCCAGGAAGCCATCGAGAGTGATTAATCTAAGTTGCAATAACTTGTTTCGCAATCGATGTAAAATAAATATGTTTAAAAAAACAACAGTTTTTGACTTTTTTCTTCATTTTTCAAATTGGTGTATAGGCACGGGCCTATATCACCTAATAGTAGCTACGCCGATGTTGATACAGGCGTCTCGATTTATTTGTCCAGTATAATTCTGACTTTAACCTGCTTGCATTCAATTAAATAAACGTTTGAGATTTCTACGGAATCCATTTCGTGCCATCGTAATTTCGCTTTGTAGGAAGTGCGAAAAGTCGAAAAGGCGAGGATGAATATCACGTTTTTGCGTTTTCTCGGAGGCGATAACTAAACGTGAGGCGAAATCGCGAGATTCAACTTCGTGTTTTTGCGTATAATCTAGCGTTTTTCATCATGGAAATGTTACAAATATCTTGGATAGAAGGTGCGTCTGTATCAGCCAATCAGAAATGATACCAGAATCTCGGTAATATGGCTGCCGTGTCAAAATTGTTTATTTTTAGAAAAAAGTTCTGGACGTTTGTCTTGAAAACAATCAAGCGTCGCAGATGATCTAGAGTAGTGATAAAATATTAAATGCCCGTAGTTAACGATGGACATCCCTAAACTGCGACTCCTGCGGCCTTACATATGGGCCTTGTGAAACGTGGATATTGAGGGGTCATAAGGAACAGTTTTATTCATGCTTTATACTGATATTTATGCTATATATTTATTGTAATAATTGTAGAACATATACTTAATATGAGTGAATAAACGAATCGGTTATTTCTAAAGAGTGACACCAAATAACATCACGGTTCCTCATGGTCCAACAATGAAATCTTCACCGTAGATATATTTTGATTATATACGAATAGGTTATTGATTAACTAAAATAAACTGTTTATATTAGTTCGTGGAAGCACACGCTAATTACATGGGAGTTTCGTGACCCATATTTAATGGCATTTTTATTTACATTGATTATAGACTTAATTATTGCTATGATTATTTGAAGTAAGCTCAAAGCAAGCCGTCGTTAGGGTTTCAGAGAGCTGCACTTATTTTTACCGTCTATCGGTGCTGTAGCTGTTTTATAAACGCATCAATTATGTTACATTACGTGGTCCGAATATTAACTTTCATACCCCATCCAACCCCTTTTCAAAGAAGTGAAAACGGGGTTGGCTGGGATATGAAATAAAACCTTAATTTCGACTTAAATTTTGCATATTGTAAAAATAAAACATTTAATAGGTAGTTTTAAACAGGTTATGGCATTTTTTCAGTAAAATATGTTTTAAACATGTTTTATTGTCGGAATATCCGTCATAAAATTCTTGCAATATAAGCTTTCCCATCGCTTAATAGAATTAAGGAGGGACCACGTAATGAAATGGAACGTCAATAAAGGGACGTAGGTCTAAAATTATATGTGCCTTCTTTATCCCCCCCCCCCCCCCCCCCCCCCCCCCCCCCATTTGCCTTCTTCCACCCTACACCCCCATGTATTGTACTGAAAGACCACGTCAGTTATTAATAAAATACACACGTTTCTCCTTAAAACTAACATCATGATAAACATATTTCTTCATTAAATTGAATTGAACGTTGTTTAACGGCTCATCAACACTGTATAGGATTTTTAGAGCCGCCCCAGAGAAAGGGAAAGGATACATAGGAATCCGGGAACCTGCCCTACTCTTATTATCGAAAAGATTCCTGTGGTTCTTTAACGTGCTCTGGGGATAGACCGATTCACGGGACCGCCCGGTTTACGTCCCCATCCGACGGACGAGGATAAGGGAAAATGTCTTGCCCAAGAGGCAAGTGGCACCACGGAGGATTGAACACAAATCCGCCGCGCTACCGACCGCGCCACGCCAGCCCTCTCTTCATTAAAGGTAACACTTGGCACAACAAATACCATTTATATAGGGTCGCATATAGGACGGCTGCAGAAAGAGCTACTTATTCACTCATATAGCTAAGTAGGTATAAATAAAAAAGTCGAACGAGAAACTCAGCATTTGCAAAACACAGTCAACCAAATACACGCATACATCATACATACCCAATAACAAACAGATTGGACACTGTGAATTTTACCTGAATTTCACGTGGGACAAAGCTTAAATTTCACAAAATGTTGCCCAACTTTAAACACTTGTATCTTGAAGAGTTTTATAGATACATGTTTCATTCATGCCATAACCATTAAATGTAATTCTCCTTATGATAGCATTTTCCTTACTCTATCGTTTTAAACAAAAAAGGAGTTAACGGAAACTTTTTCTATGTCAAACGTTGATTTTAGAGAAAAGCCAAACACGATGAGATTTTTTATCTTAGAACAGCTATTTATACAACTGTAGAAAATAAAAAAATAATTATTACAATCCCATTTCGATATTCATTTTGAATCTTTTAAATGAACTCTCCTCAAAATCAACGAATTAATGAGAGAGGAGATAGAAGGAAAAGTTAAGGTGCCACGTGATATTTTGGCTACTTCATTGTTTCAGATAGAAGATTCTTATCTGTTTATTAATATGTCTGTGTACAAAACGTTGTTGTTTTTCTCCTTTTTTGTGATAAATATATAGAATATGTACCTCAATTATTATGAAAGATATATTTATTTCTTAAAACTATTAAACATTGCCTTCATTTAAAAGGGTACTCTTTACATCGAATTTACCGTTTATACAGGGTGACACTTAGGGCCGCTACTGAAATCAAAATATAATCGCTCTTATAAAATTATACCTCTCTCTCTCTCTCTCTATTGAAGCGAAAAATAAAAGCAACTCGGGAATTTTCTCTGCTGTTAATCGAATGCTACATGGCTACGTAAGACGTTTTCTTTGAAAAAAAGACTAAAACAACACATAACACAGCAAACAGTATTCCTATGGAATGCGGGTTGGGACATGCTAATTGCCATTTGCTATTTGCAAATTGAGACTTTTGAAAGAAATAATTTATAATTAAAAAAATTTTGATATGATATTTGTGAAATTGGCTTTTCATGTCGCTTTATCTTTAATATTGTAAGTTTCATTATTGACAGAGTATGTGTTTGGTTCAAGCATATGAGCAAAATTAGACTAATGTGCAAACTCTTTACGTTAAATACAATACTGAAATGGCTCAAGTTTTCAAAGAGGAACTTCAACATTTATGAATTTCTTGTTACAAAGTGTACTGTGATAAAAACGTCTACAGCATCACAGTTGGGTCCTTTCTCTAACTGCAACTTTAACCGCCCCCCCCCCCCCCCCCCCCCCCACCAAAAAAACCATGGGATTTCTTTTGAATATTATGTGGAATTAAGTGTGCAGTATATACAACGTATAGCGGGAATTCCCGAATTGCGTTTCTTTTTCGTTTCCGTGTAATAAAACCATGATATATTTGTCATATTACACTAGTGAAATAAATATGCTAATGAAAACCGAATTATCGTTCGATGAAAGTAGATACAAAGGCGGACAGGCAATGTGGAATTCACTCAAATAACTCAGTCATCCAGAAAAACACAACAAATATAAGTATATACAGAAGAAAATTGCCCACTTAACAACCCCCCCACCCCCACCCCCCCCCCACCCCCTCAACAAACTCCCCCCACACTCCCCACGCTATCCGCAATTAAATAGAACATAAAGTGAAGACATAACCGCCAGGCTATATACTCTAGAACAGTCATACAAGTCGACAGGAAATGTAGCCTTCAAGATACAAGTCGAGAGGAAATGTAGCCTTCAAGATACAAGTCGACAGGAAATGTAGCATTCAAGATACAAGTCGACAGGAAATGTAGCCTTCAAGATACAAGTCGACAGGAAATGTAGCCTTCAAGATACAAGTCGAGAGGAAATGTAGCCTTCAAGATACAAGTCGACAGGAAATGTAGCCTTCAAGATACAAGTCGACAGGAAATGTAGCCTTCAAGATACAAGTCGACAGGAAATGTAGCATTCAAGATACAAGTCGACAGGAAATGTAGCCTTCAAGATACAAGTCGAAAGGAAATGTAGCCTTCA
>JAWPHD010019485.1:0-35509 GCA_037043455.1 Cyrtodaria siliqua | reverse complement strand
GCACTGTGTATAATATAAAAAAGAATTGCTATGTACTTTTGCCCAAAATAAATGTAATCTGATGACCAAACAAAACTTCACACTCCCAGCAAATATTTTATGACATAAGTACCCAGTAAATGAAAATTAATTGCCAATTATAGTTGGTCTGGAGAAACAGCATATATAAACTGCAGTACACAAGATATGCGTATAATTTGGACATGTATGTTAGGATGATATTGTGTTGGGAATAAACATTAAAAAATAAAGCATAACTGTACAAATTATTGTTAGGAATGGCTGGACATGATGGGGATAATAAGATAAGGAATTACATCGTATATAGTTATGACTAAGGATCATACATCACTCAGCCTGAGGAGGGAATATTCAATTTTCATGGGTGGGATATACATGTAGAAGTGCATGGTGATGTTTCTGATTCTGATGTGAAAATGATTTGTTATCTGGAACACATGAATAGTCACAGATACAAACATCCCACTAAGGAGTACTGCTACAGAGGTTTACACACAATTATAACTACTGCCTATCTCTAAGGAAAGAAATATTAAGAGATCGGACAGGGAAAGTAGCATTCAAGGAGGACAGTCAACTACAAAACACAGAAACAAACATGCAAACAGACAAACAAGAAGGCAAAAGTAACAATAAAAGCAAACGACATCACAAACACAAAAGGGTTGACAATAGGGCTACCGCCTTGGAACGGTCAGTGGCAAACCTCACACTTACCCTACTGTCATCCCATTAAAACAGGACAGTGTAAATAAAGAAATCCCCGCCATGATCTAATCTCTAACCAACCTAAGCCATAACGCTGAGTGTCGTCAGTAGACTGTCGTCTGATATAAACACTACCACGTGTATTTGTGTACACTTCTCAGTTCGTAACCCCACAGGGTCCTCCCCCATATTTTCAAATTGCTGTCAGTTTAAAAAAAGATATTGAAACTAGGAATAAGAAATACTTTTACACAAATATGTTTTTACCAATACACTTGTTTAATATCAGTTTTCTTCTGTGCCAAATATGAGGTGGAATTTCAATATTTTGAAAAAGGTCTCCCTGATTTAACCATGTATACATTTAAATGAAAAACCTGCCCAGCTCCATCTAGTGGCTTTTATACGGCAGTTAGGCCTTTATCACCGATATTGGTGGTTTTTCTTTTTCATGTTTTCCATGATATCGGCCTTTTTGTTTGCAACAATTGTCCCATCGTCAAAAAACTAACTCAATGGTACCGGTGCATTCTCAAAAGTCATAACTCTTTCCAGAGGCGTATTTGGTAATTATTGTATGGTCATGATCCTTAAATACATCTCTTCCATATTACTAAGAATATCTTTCGATTTGCTTTTCACATAATCTTACTTTTAGTCATTGTATTTTTTAGTAAGACATAAACAAACTCTTAGTGAGCTCCTCCTGTCCTTCGTGGACTATTAAACGTTCAATAAGCATCCTTAAGTTGACCTGGGACATCATTGTCCGTTTGTTCGATTGATGTAGTGTACACTGTACTATATTCATTAGAGGGGTGATTATAATTGAGTATATACTACTTTTTCTGTATCATGTAAGCAATCAGATGCAATATTGACTAAATTCTGCCCAGAGCTTCTGCCTAGAGCGGAAGGAGCTCTGCTCTGTCACTACAAAACATGTCACATCTACCAATGTTATACATTAATTTCTTTCATCTCAAACATATTAGTAACATGCTGTTACATTTCTGGTTCTAATGAGATTGTTTAAACAGCAACTTTATCTAATGTCTACAGCTAACATTTGAATGTTCCCTCTTCATAAACTTTACCGGTGCTCTGGTAAAATAATCCCAGGTAAAATAGTCATGGAGGATAACTACTTAAGAGTAGTTTGTTATAACTACTTCTTAATAATTTAGAATACACTGTAGCTAAAATAAACAACTTTAGCAATATTACATAAAACTAGATGTTTACTAAAATATCACATTGCAGTAGCAAGATATATGATACAGCAAACATTTTGTTCAATTTGATCCTCTCTTTTTATTTAATAATTTAATCAAAGCTTTTAAAGTTGGATTTAAAAACAAAAACAATTATACATTTTGAAAAATGTATATGGCTGAAACATGCTTTTAAAAAATAATTGCAGTATTGACCTATATTTTGGGCTCTTTTTTGAAATTAAGGACAATTTTTTCTCTAAAAGGTTAAAATAAGTATTACATTGCTAAATCTATGTAAGACCCATATTTATATGTATATGTATAAACCCCATACTAATCTTTACAAAAATGGCGACCATCTTTGTTTACTCGGTGTGCCCTCATTTGTATCAATTTATGCTGATTGTCTGATAAACTTCAGACCAAGACGAACATTTTGATATATATAATATGTTTTGTTCTATTTTTGTTACAACCTACCCCTTAAAATAATCATCGATTTTGGCCATGGTCACCGTACTATTCATGCAACGTGTACATATTTTTGTTCAACACTTTATTTTGTTACATATACAGTAGACATTAATTTTAAAAGCTATTAAATTATCAATATATATCCATTTTCTTTTTTTCGTTAAGTAGCATTGAGCACATGGTGGCCTACATAATTAAAAGTAGGTATAAAAAGCGAACAGGAACAGTAGCATTCTAGGACGACAGTCAACCACTAACACACACACGGAAACAAAGAACAACTTTTAAGATGAATAAAAGGCAAAATAAGACATCACAAACACAAAACGGTTGACAACAGGGCTACCCCTTGGAACGGTCAGTTTCCAAAACGCGGCCGCTGGGATTTAAACCAGGTTCTAGGGTGCAGCCAACCCCACCCTTACCCTATTGTCATCCCAATAAACGGGACTGTAATGTCTTGGGCTTAGACATTCGTCATTTAAGACACGTCATTTAAGACACAAACAACACCATTCAAGGTATAGCCTTTATTACTACAGTGTACTACGAACTACAAGTAAAGACTCCCCTCCAACCCCAGCAGTCTAAGCATCTTATATATTGTAACATGATCGACATGCATTTCTATAAACCCACAAGGGCATGCAGGTATAACTGCTGATACTACAGGGACAATGTAAATAAAGGTATCCCCGCCAGGTTATACTCTCTAACAAACACGGCAGCATTAATAGGCAATATAAGTAAAACACATAAATGATCATGTATATATAATACAACAAAATGCCTAGAAAGCCACAAAATAAGTACTCGGTGACTTGGCAGAAGTCAGAGCAACAAGAGTATAAACCGTTAAGTGTACGACAAGATAAGATTAAAAACAAACACCAAACCTACCTCCTATAAGGTTTTAGGTAGACGTCATCATATGGTGCACATCTGTCCGGTCTTCGCATAATCAAGCAGGAAAGCATAGTGGCGAACTGTAAATGGGTCCACCACTAAACATGCAGTGTGTTGCAAAATGATAGGGTCATAACCTCTTTCGATAATCGTTTTAACACGTTTAATAAAGATTGTATGAAAGTGATTACGGCCAAGGACCTTACGAAGTTTGTAAATCACATCACCATACAAGTCAGGTTGTGATAGTCCTTGTCGCAGAAGAGTTCTTAAATTACTTTTATATTTTAAAAGTAGATCCGAGTTACGATAATACAATTTTGCAAAGGTTTTTCGAAGTTTATGGTAAGGTAGCCCTGCTGGAGTAGCGTTTTAGTTATCAACAGATTACGAATATTTAAGTCCTAAACTCGATAACAAGCTCTAGAAAAACGACTAAGTTGAGAAATATAGACCCCATAAGAATGTTTACTAAACTTACAAAGCTAGTTAATTAGTTATTTAAAACAACAACACCAAAATCAAGACAGCTTATTCACGCGGGAGTAAAATTGAATGTTTGTTCTAAATAACATGTAAGTAAACATTAACAAAATCATGATTCTTTGTCTGTTTGTATGTTGTTTTACGTCATTGTAGCACATGTTAGGCCATATATGGAATGCAGAATGTATGTTGTTTTACGTCATTGTAGCACATATTAGGCAATATATGGAATGCAGAATGTACATATATAGCTTTCTCTCCCACAGATCTAGGACTGCAGAGTTACTTAATATTCTGACTGTTCATCTACATTTATTGTTTGGGTCGCTTGACTCAGCAAAAGGTTTCTTAGCATTAACTTGAGCAATTTTTAAATGTTTCGTGGTAAATAAAAATACCTTAGTTTTAAAAATCAGTTGAACAATAAATACTTTACAGCCCAAATTTTATTTTGGTGGAGCTTTTCCCATGTAAATTCCTTGTTGACGGGACAGCAGAAAATCAAATAATCTCAAATGACTTCAGTTAGCCTTAATATTTTGCTATAAATCTTTCAAAATGTTTTCATTTACATTTATTCAACAAATTAAAATAATGTTTGGATAGAAATACAAAGTTTTTGACGTGTTTGGCGCAGCAGAATTTTGCATTGAATAGGCCCTATCAAAAACAACTTTTGCCTATAAATTTTTATTTCTCAACTGATTTTGAAAAGTAAGGTATTTTTATTTACCACTAAAAGTGATACACATTTTTTTATTTACGTATATACTAGTTGAATTTTGTCTTAACAGTCCAAAACACCTTTGGCTGAAACAAGCGCTCCGAACAATAGATGCCTTTTATGAATGAATGGTGTTTTACGGCACGTCGACACATACATAGGTCATTTTGTGCGCAAAAACCGACGAAAGATGAAGAAATTAAGTAGTAATTTAAAATTAAGGTAAATATATAAAGATAAAACTATTAAAAAATAAGGGATGATATGGTAGTAATATAAACTATAAAGGTAAATCAACAATTGCACGTCAACGGGTATATAAAAAGGTAAATATATGAGCCGAGACACGCAAAAACGACCCTTCAGACAAAATGTTTACATTTTATATTGTTTGATGTTTATGAAAGAAATAAAAATATCTTTAATTTATTTTGATATCTTAATTAAAAATGATTGTATCTCAATTTGAAAATTAAAGATTGTACTCACCATTAATTTTGACATTGACGTTGGCGTCATGGACGACGTCGTTGATTAAATAACAACAAAAACAATAAACAATTACCATTTTCTATAGATTCAACTATTTATATTAAGAAAACACGTTCCCTATGATATAATGATTAGATAAAACACGGAAGTGACGAGAAATTTGATTGTAATTAATTGATTACCGGCCGACGTCATAAATTGTTACTTTATGACGTTGTCGTCTGAACGTCCGAAGGGTCGTTTTCGTGTGTCGCGGCTCATATATAAAAACACATTATAATTATGTAGCAAGTAACTCCTTCATAGTATTAACATTATACTACCTTTGACGCATAGGATCAAAGTCTACACATTCCAACAAGATGTGTTTGACCGTTAACGGTGCAAAGCAGGGTATATATTTTGGTAATTGCTCAACTTGCAATAAATATGAATGAGTATAAAGTGTATGCCTTATCCTGCACCGGCTAGGACAACTTCTTCTCGACGAATGCGTCTACTAGAAGAACCCCATTCTACAAGTAACGGTTTAATTGAGTGGAGTTTATTGCTAACTGACAAATCCCAAGCGGCTTGCCAAGAGTTACGAATATATGTGTTAATACAACTTTTAAAATCAATATAAGGTAATTTCAGCATTAGATATATGTAAACCTAATTCTGCTTTATCAGCACTATCAGCTATATCATTACCACGTATTCCTACATGGCTTAGAAGCCAGCAGAAAATAATAACATTATCACTGTAAGAGAATTGTATTTTTTCTAAAAGTTGAAGCGCGACTGGGTATCTTGTTACATATTACCCAGTGCTTGAAAAGATGAAAGGGAATCAGAAAATATTACAAAATGGTTATCATCGATTCCTGAATATAATTTAAGGCAAGTTCAGCTGAAAAGATAGAGGCATTATCACGCAGGCGGATCATCATGCTGTGTTTGTGAACAAAAAGCTGCTGCAGCTGCCTTATCTCCATCTTTAAAAACATCTGTGTATATATGTTGAAAGTTACTGTATTTCGATTTAGTAGGGTCTGTACTGGATTTGTTACTATTACAAAGATCAAAAATAATTGTTGGTGTTTCCAAAGTCCACGGTGGAATTTGTGGTACTTTGTACTTGGCAATCAAATTTCGGTCGATTTCAGAGTCTCTTAATTTTGGTGTAATACGAAGACCAAATGGTCGAATGGTCTTCGGTTTTCGATCAAAAACAGGTTTACAACTAGGATTAACAACATTATCGAAAGTTGGGTTTGAAGGGTTAGATTTTAATTTAATGGCATATTGAAGGGCTAATTTGTCCCGTCTATGAGACAGTGATGGTTCATTAGCTTCAACATATAGACTTTCGGCTGGTGATGTAGGAAAGGCACCTAAGGCGAGTCGTAATCCTTGATTATGTATAGGATCGAGCATCTGCAAGTATGACTTGCGAGTCGATCCATATACTATTGAGCCGTAGTCCAGCTGCATGAATCTGATAAGATATCTATAAAGTTGTAAAAGTACTTTACGATCTGCTCCCCAATTAGTGTTTGCAACAACAATTAAGAGCTTTAAGGCACATGGCCTTCAAGTATTTAAGGTGTGTTATAAACGTTAATTTACGATCGAAAATAAGACCAAGGAGTTTTGTCTCATCCACTGCTGGTATTGGTGACCCATCCAGTGTTAGATGTGGATTTTCATGATGTTTTCGTAGTTGACAAAAATGCATCCAATTAGTTTCAGATTTAGAAAATTTAAAACCATTTTCATCAGACCAGGTTTGAAGTTTATTGAGAGATTGTTGAAGTCGTCTCAGTAGTGTTCATGTTTTTTGCACGCTAACATATAACAAAGTCGTCAACATATAGCGAGCAATCCACACCAGGATTGATGCATTTAACTATACTGTTATTTTTTATATTAAAATGGGTGACAGAGAGTATGCTGCCCTGTGGCACACCCATCTCCTGTTCATGAATGTCAGAGAGGGTTGAACCCATTCGGACACGAAACTGTCTATCATCGAAGAAATTCTCCATAAAAAATGGTAATCGGCCTCTAAGACCAAGGTCATGAAAAGAAATATAAAAAGATCGGAAAGGGAATGTAGTATTCAAGGAGGACAGTCAACCACAAAACACAGAAACAAACACGCAAACAGACAAACAAGAAGGCAAAAGCAATAATAAATGCAAACGACATCACAAACACAAAAGGGTTGACAATAGGGCTACCGCCTTGGAACTGTCAGTGGCAAAGTAGGCCACTGGGGGTTTAAACCGGTTCTAGGGTGCACCAAACCTCACACTTACCCTACTGTCATCCCATTAAAACAGGATAGTGTAAATAAAGAAATCCCCGCCATGATCTAATCTCTAACCAACAAGGCAGCATCAATAGACAATATAAGTAAAAGACAAATATGCTGGTGTACATATAATACAAAAAAACAATAGCCTAGAAAGCCACAATGAAGGTACTCAATGACTTGGCAGAAGCCAGAGCAGTCAGAGAATAAACCATTAAGGGCACGACAAGAAAGATCATGGACAAACATCAAACGCCACCGTCCCTATGGGCTTTAGGTAGGCGTCATCATAGGGTCCACAGCCTGTCCGGTCATCGTACAATTAAAGAGGAAAGCATAGTGGCGAACTGTTAAAGGGTCCACCACCAAGGATGCAGTACGTTGCAAAATGATAGTGTCATAACAAGTTTAACAAAGATAGTATGAAAGTGATCATGACCAAGAATCTTACGAAGTTTATAAATCACATCACCATAGAAGTCAGGTTGTGATAGTCCTTGTCGCAGAAGAGTCCTTAAATTACTTTTATATTTGGAAAGAAGATCAGGGTTACGATAATAAAATTTTGCAAAGGTTTTACGAAGTTTATAGTAACGGTAACCCTGATTGAGAATTTTTTTAGTTATACAAAGATTACGAATATTAAAATCCTCAACTCGAGTACAAGCTCTTGAAAAACGAATTAGTTGATACACATACACCCCATAAGAAGTTGCTCGGGGAACATCCCCATCCAAGTGGGTGTAATTAACAATGTCAAAATTAAAATCATCTCTCTTGTCATAGATTTTGCTAATTATTTCACCATTTTCAATCGAGAGATCTAAAACAAGAAAAAACTCGTTATTATCAGATATATTAGCTTTATTAAGCTGAAGTTCTTTAGGATAAGTTAATGTTCACGCGGGATATAAAACCGTGAAATTATGAAATCCTTTTCAAGAGATATATTGATTTCAATATTGTTTTGTATTTAATAAATTATTAGAGTAGAATGTTCACATTTTTTTTCAGTATCCCTGCAATCCCGCCCCTCACCCCACCCCCGACACCCTCTATACCGTATTGATTATGTTGTATATAGCTGCGAATGCGCAGTTTTAATCAAGTTAGATTTATTTCATCATTTTAGAAGCGAAAAAATAAACAAAAGCATGTACGCGTAGATACATCTTTCCTCTGTCGATATGTAAAATAGAAAAGAAATCGGAGGCAAGCATTTTTTTCTCCCGAAAATTAACGAATTACACCGTAATCGCTTAAATACGCCGAATCGACGTTCCAAATCGATGTTCGCACGGAATAAAATGTGGAATTATGAATTCATTTATATTTCAGAATTGTTCAGTAGTTGTTATATTATTGATGTAGTATGTTCACAGTATTTATGAGGGCAACATTACGGTAGTATCCCTCAAGCCCCGTCGGCTTCCCCCTCCACCCCGTACACACAATACGTTGTGTATTGCTGAGATTGCGCCTTTTATTCAAATCGATTTATTTCGTCATTTTAGAAGCGAGAATAAAAACAAAATAAAATCGCATAGATACATCTCTCCTCTGTATATATGTAGAATTTTAATAAACGGAGACAAGTACTAATTAACTAACAGGACCGTCCGACCCGAAGACGGCAACATGCATATTCATTGAGAAGACGACCGGCTACAGAAACAATTAAATATTTCGTTATGTAAACACATACATTTAACATGCATACATTATTTCAGAGTGCCCAATTTATTTTAACAAACAATGTGGCAACGGTATATCGGAAAATGAAACATGATGGTGGCAATATACGTTGCAGAGTTAATTTTCGAAATCAGAAAAAAGCGATAAAACTAATATAAGTTTAACAGGCAGAAGGTATATTCTGTTACCTCGTTCGTTAAAACTGAGGGGGCGACTCGAGTTTTTAAAGAAAGAAAGATTGGCTTGTGTCCCTTTAACCAAGTAAATACGTGACTGACGACAGTAACAGACATGCTACTGTCAGTAACAAACATTATATAGTGTAGACTCTAAAGATTGCATAACATAAACATGTGGACATGACATTGTGTCAATGGAGCACTTGCCAGATTTGTGGTGTTTAAAAACACTGTACGCGTGAATCCAAAAAGTGCAGGTCTGTTATCTTTATATGGCATATATAGTTTTTTAACCTAATATATATACATATATCTACAGATGTCTACCCCCCACTGCTTATCCTGTTAATAAATGTTTGATAGTAGATGTCAGCAGGGAACTTGACCTATGGCCTAAAAATCAAACGGATCATCATCTCTCCACTGTCCACCAAATTAAAAGCCTTTGACTATGTTATGAGTGATAATTTATGGTATAAATTAACAAAGTTCAGTATTCGGGAAACAATTCTTGATATCGTTAAATCAATGTACTAATGTGTTAAGTCTAAAGTTAAATACTGTAACCAATTGAGCGATGCATTTTACTGTGTACTTGGCGTTAGGCAAGGGGAGTGCCTATCTCCATTGTTGATTTCTATGTGTTTAAATGATATAGAAGATGTATTCATACATAGTGGCTTTGAAGGTTTAGATATTAATATGTTTAAGATGTTTATGCTGGTTTATGCAGATGATATAGTTTTGTTTGCTAACACTGCAGCAGAGTTACAAAATGGACTTAATGTACTATCTAGCTATTGTAAAGAATGGAGATTGAAAGTGAATTGTACTAAAACAATAATTATGGTATTTAGAAAGGGCGCAATGCTACCACGAAATTTAGTTTTTATATATGACGGTGCTCCATTAGATATAGTTATTAAGTTCACATATTTAGGTATAGTCTTTTCTACTGGAGGGTCTATTTTAAACTATGGATGTGAAGTGTGGGGATTTATACAAGCTATATCAATTGAACGAGTGCATTTATAGTTTTATAAACACAGTTTGGATGTTAAGAAGACAACTCAAAATGATTTCATATAGTGAACTTGGCAGAACGTCATTATTACAAGACGATATTTTATAATAATTAAATATTGGTTAAAATCATGAGAGTACATGATCGTAAATATGTGAAAATAGTTTATAACATGCTGCTTAATGACTGTGAAACATATCCTCAGAAAATAAACTGGGTTTCCCAATTGAAACACTGGGTTTGTCCTCGCTTGGGTTTTATGATGCATGGTTACAACAAAGTGTTGGTAACGATAATATCTTTCTTGCAATATTAAAGCAAAGGTTAAATGACAATTTAGTTCAGAATTGGCATAGTCGATTAGAAAATGCCATAAGGGCATTTTTTTATATAAACATTGCAAAGTTTCAGTTTCAACCATATCTAGATAATATAAATGTTTTCAAAATATGTCAAACTCTAACTAAATTACGGGTGTCATCTCATGGACTGCAAATTGAAGCCAATAGTGGGTTAAACCAAATAGAATTCCTTCCTGTAAACGATAGAATATGTTTATTTTGTAATAAACTTGATGAATTCCATTTTGTGTTGGAATGCCAAACATACATAATGTTAAGGAAGCAATATATTCCTAAATATTTTTATAAGAGACAAAATATTATCAAATTTCTGGAATTATTAAATTCACAAAATAAGATATATATTCGCAAACTGTGTACCTTTGTTTTAAAAGCATTTAAGTTACGAAACGAAACACTATACAGAATATAATGTATGTAATATGTCATGATAACAACCTGTTTTATTTTACTCATGTGAATATAATACATGTGTTAAGGAAATTGTGATGAATTGCAATTGATTTATGCAAGGAAGTGTTATAAATACACATTCTCATTGTATCAGCTCAGTTAAAATAAACTGCATATTTGGACATGTATTGTTTGTAATACCTACACTGTTGCCATGCTTTGTAATTGTATTTTGCATCCTAATGGGCTTTTAAGCCTATTGGAAATTGGACACTGCAACACTGCCAAACGATAAGTTGTTTTTTAAAGCAATCAGTACTGTTATTCATTCGATCTTTGGAGATCACTGAGCCCGATACTTATATTTAGTTATCGGTGGTACATTTTCAATTTCTTTTGTTTTCTTACTTAATTTTTGTAAAATTGTGTACTGTTGATTTTATTATTATTGAGTTCTGCTCAACCCGGGGCTAGAGGGCGTGAGCGGTAGCCAGCACATTTCACTACCGCTCATGAACAGTCTCAATCAAACCGAGACTGCAATATTTCGTAAGTGTCGTGCTCGGCCGTTTCCAAAGGTCCATTATCATACTTTTTTTATTTAAACTGCTCTGTATTTTAGTGTTTTTGTTCTTTTCGTGTTTGTGTACCCCTGATGAAGGCGTAAGCCGAAAGCGCTTGGGTTTTTATAAACTGTAGCACTGTATAACTTAATATAATACATGTTTTTTGCCCCATTTATATATAAATATATATATATATAGCTATCCTTTTTAGGAAGTGAATGCATACGTTTGATTTCTGTTTATCTCGTCATTGCTAGGCGGCCTGCCGTAGTTCGTCGGAGGTTGTCCCTATATATAATACTGCTTTGTGAACGTGAATCTCTAATGAGATCCCAAACTTCGAAAGTTGCCGTAATGAGTTCAACTTATCTCCCTTTAATATATTTACTGAATTCACAGTATCCTCAAGATCCGGCACCTTTCATTGTCACTGTCTCAATATAGCTGTGTGTGGTTGAATGCTTAAATGTGACCCTCTCAAGTGAGCTATAGTTGTATGTATGTATGCGTCTATATGTTAATTGTGACTCCAGACGAGCGGGTTATGATGTAAAGATACAGTTCATCAGCCTGTGTTGCAGCTATCTTTTTTAGGAAGTGAATGCATACGCTTGATTTCTGTGTATCTCGTCATTGCTAGGCGCCCTGCTGTAGTTCGTCCTAAGGTTGTCTGTCCTTGGTAGTTCACAAATATTTCTCCCTATATATAATTCTGCTTTGTGAACGTGAATCTCTTACAATATCCCAAAGTTCGAATGTTGCGGTAGTGAGTTCAAATTATTTCCCTTTAATATATTTACTGAATTCACAGTATCCTCAAGATCCGGCACCTTTCATTGTCACTGTCTCAATATAGCTGTTTGTGGTTGAATGCTTAAATGTGGCCCACTCATATGAGCTGTAATTGTATGTATGTATGCGTCTATATGTTAATTGTGCCTCCAGACTAGTGGGTTATGATGTAGAGATACAGTTCATCAGCGTGTGTTGCAGCTATCCGTTTTAGGAAGTGAATGCATACGCTTGATGTCTGTGTATTTCGTCGTAACTAGGCGCCCTGTCGTAGTTCGTCCGAAGGTTGATTGTCCTTGGTAGTTCACAAATATTTCTCCCTATATATATATATATAAATTAACGAAATAATGAAGGGATATATATATATATATGCCTTCTTTTATTTTTCCTTATTCGTGAAAAAAACTAGTAAGCAAAATCTCCTCTCTAATAGAACCATTCGACCATTACTGATTGATATCGATTTCTTTTTGCGTGGCTCTAAATTTGCCGCGGACCCATACGCTCGTTGCGGACATATTGACAGCGTACAAATACCCACACGCCTACTTTAGTAAATAAACTCAAATTCTACCCAAAATCTACCTAATTACCTTGAACTTTTTCTGTTTAGTTTGAAATGTAGATTATATATATAATAGTTTAGTACGACACAAACAAATATGTCAGTATTTTTCGTATCCCCACTATTTTAACCACTATTTCAACCGTATTATTTACTAGAAACAACAAATCCTACAGCACAATCGATTTAATAACTTTGAGACGACCGCTGCGGACACACTGGTGTTGCGGACTCAACGACCCCCTACACCTAGGTTTCTTAATATTCAGGCCTGCCAAATCTCCGGATTCTCCGGTTTTTTTAGTCGCTCTCCGTATCTCTGGATTTTCCATAAAAAAAATGTTCATGATTTAACAGCTATACTTTCACAGTTTATCAGCTATTTCCCGAAATCATAATTTTAAAAAAGCATCATAAAAAAAAAGAACACTCATTGACTAGAAATAAGACTAATACATTATGTAGGTGATAAACTCTGCGTCTAAAATACTACATATTTTGCGTCCGGCGTACCATGTCTCGGCGTCTGGAATACTCTCTAAATCATCTTGAATGCGGCGTACGTAAAAGGGGTGTTTCACCCTCATTTTGTCATTACATATTTGCTATGATGCCATTACTCGATATGTCTCACCATAGTTGTATATGATACTCTCTAGTACTAAGCAAAGCAGATAAAGTGTCTTGATCTGGGATACAACGCATATGGCAATGGTGGGAATCGAACCCACGACTTTTGGATCATGGGTCCAACGTTCTACTACTAGACCACAGTGCTCCACTTATTGCTACTGCTACGGCTACTGCTACTATCACTACTACTGATACTACTACTACTACTACTACTACTACTACTACTACTACTACTACTACTACTACTACTACTACTGCTACTACTATTGCTACTGCTACTGCTACTGCTAATACTACTGCTACAACAACTACTGCAACAACTACTACTACGACTACGACTACGACTACGACTACTACTACTACTACTACTACTACTTCTACTTCTATTACTACTACTACTACTACTACTACTACTGCTACTACTATTGTAACTGCTACTGCTACTGCTAATATTACTACTACAACAACTACTACAACAACTACTACTACGACAACGACTACGACTACGACAACGACTATTACACCAACTACTACTACGACAACGACTACGACAACTACTACGACTACGACTACTACAACAACTACTACAACTACTACTATGACTACGACTACGACTACGACAACTACTACAACGACTACGACAACTGCTACGACTACGATTACAACTACTACAACAACTACTACAACAACTACTACTACGACAACGACTACGACAACGACTATGACTACGACTACGACAACGACTACGACTACTACTACTACTACAAGAGTACTACTTCGGCTACTATAATTACTGCTAGTGCTACTGCTATTGCTAATGCTACTAATACAGCAACTACTACTACGACTACGACTTCGACTACGACAACGACAACGACTACGACGACTACTACTACTGCTACTACTACAACGACTACTACTACTAATAGTACTACTACAACAACTACTACGGCTACGACTACTACTACTACTACTACTAGTGCTACTGCTACTGCTAATACTACTACTACAACAACTACGACAACGACAACGACTACGACTACTACTACTACTACTACTACTACTATTGCTACTCTACTGCTGCTACTACAACAACTACATTTACGACTACGACTACGACAACGACTACTACTACTACTACTACTACCACTACTATTACTACTGTTACTACTTATACTACTGCTAATACTATTGCTACTGCTATTGCTACTGCTAGTACTACTACTACAAAACTACTGCAACAACTACTACTACGATTACGACTACGACTACGACTACGATTACGACAACGACTACGACTACTACTACTACTACTATTACTACTACTACAACTACTACTACTCGTATAATCTTGGTTTGATTAAAAATGTCATGAACTTGAGTGAAAAATGCCTGGATACTACCCCTGGTTAAGCAAAACTTTATATTCAAAACGCCAATGACTATGACAAGTGACCATCTCACAGATGGTATGAGGGTAAACATGCTAACTGTGTAAGTGATATTTTATACCATATCATGGCCAGAGGCGTATGCGCCCATTTTCTAACAAAATGCTTGTTCTAAACGAGAACACAACGAGCAACATAAACAAAATTGCCATAAATGATTGCCAATGCATGATACGATGGACTAAGGTCAAGGCATAACTCGATAGTTGTATACCCTTTCCACGTCAATTACATGTGGGTACACATCGATAAATGATTCAATGTAGCTAAAAACTTTTTTTTTTTAAACTTTGACAAGTAAATTAAACAGCCCATAAACTCTCTTTGAAAAATACATTTTCATTGCACTTATTATGTTCTTGTACTTTTATCTTGTAGATCATGGAAAATCCAATATGTATGGTATTTGCCGCTTTTGTCGGATGGACGCTGGCTTCTTTTTTGTGTCATTTCTGTGCGAAGACATTTTTACGGCAGTCGGTAGAACTTTCAGTTTCATCAAATATGGGCTTTAATGTGCTCATCTTGACCGGAATGCAGATCGCAGTTTACGTAATATTAACACATATTCCTGACAGCACATCGACAAACAAAACCAGCAAATGTGTGATAATTGTAGCGCATGCAATAGCCACATTGTTTACAAACTGGAGTATGGCAATTACATATGCAGCGTCCACATTTGCAATAAAACTGATGGAGCCACTCACCAGCGCTATAGCACAGAGGATGTTTCTTGGAGAAAAAATGTCCGTCTTGCAATGCTTTAGTATCCCGTTAGTAATTGTCGGTGCCCTTGTATTTGCCGAGGACTCGATATTAGGTGTTGATATGTCTTATGGGAGTCTCATTGCTTTCATGTCTAATATTTGTTTTGCTCTCAGAAACGTTTACATTAAGCAAGGGCATGCGTCAAATAGCAAAATAAAACCAGCCAAACCAAAGCACTGGGTATATACTGCATGTTTATTTGGAGTGGTGTTTCTGATAGTTAACACCCTCGAAGCTCCCAAAGGAACTGTTTATCTGTGTTGCTTGATAGTGATATCGTCCCTCTTCCACGTTACGTATACGTACATTTCTACAGTCATTGTTCTAAAGAAATTATCTGTTGTTGGGCATGCGTATGGAAACATTCTAAAGAGACTGCTAGTACTTGGATTGTTATATATGACCGGAAGACGAATCGCTTCATGGTGGAACTGGTCAGGACTCCTTGTTTGCGCGACAGGCCTGTGTTTGTACGCATGGTCAAAAGCTCAGCATTCTCAGATGTTCATCGCTGTGATAAAGGAGAATATCACTTGCAGAAACGAATTCACAAGTAAGTCTTTACTAATATCAACTAAATATATTAAAATGAATATATATACGCACGTTCGGACTTATCTGTTATGCTGTATGCAGGAGATAGACATTTTTTTTTAATGTTTTTTTTATCATCATCAACATGTTGTGTTTTATTGTATTCGTCACATATCCCTATTCAATATGGTAAACATTTTACTTTGAACTTTTGTGCAGTTTTTGCTAAACTGATGGCATCGACTTTGTTGTGAGAATAATAAGAAACATTGACCTGTGATGATAGTGTTTTCTCCTAAAATAAATTACATCTATGATCGTAATTATTGACAAGTGGAAATACAATGTCATATAGTGTGTATAGAATAAGATTTTATTACATTTCTGTGGCTGAAGATTGAGTTTCTCAGTGAAAGAATATTCTTAATCGCTAAATATTAATAACTCATTCCGACCACAAAAATAACTAACTGTGACGTTGTGTTATGACGTCAATAAAGTGTTGTTGACGTCGACGTCATCGGCCGATAACGTTCAATAAAGCGAATGATTTAGTTAAAATATAGATAAACTGATTTGAAATGTACTACATAGATTATTTACCTGCTTGGTTCGATTATAGGGAAATCATTCACCCGATGGTATTCGTGTTGTTGTTGTTTTCACTCACTCGCATACGCTGTTTCGTGAAAAGAACAACACGTCTATCATCTCGTGAAGAATTTCCCTTTAATCCGACCCGCAGTTAAATAATCTCTATATAACGTGTACAATTTATATAATTTAGATTTTTGCTAGAGTTATTTCTGTTCTTTTGTATTTGTGTCTTAATTCAATAGATTGCTAATATAACCTTTCCCGTGTTTATAGGGTTTAACGTTCACTTTAATTAACATTATGAAAGATCGCAACGTATAGTGCATAATAGTGTATATGTACAAAAAATACCACACGATATAGTACAAAACCGGTACATATAGCTGAGTCGTGCATGATAGGAGCCATAACACATAGCGCAGGACAGTATATCTGTGCAGTAAAAACCACATTGCAGTATGGTATATAGCCTATATGCACTAAAACAAAAAGAATACACGATATATGACACAACAATGCTAAATCTCTGGTTTTGGCATGCTATCCCGTTATTGCTTATAATCATATCCGATTCGATGGATGGACATATTTTATTAAACCAAAAGACAAAACACATTTCCATATGTTATAACTGATCATAACTAAGCTAACATATCAGTCAATGGCAGATATACGACATTTCACTACGAATTGCACATTGCCTTTCTTGCATAATGGCGTGTATTCAATAACCATGAATAGTTATATCGGTGTTTTTTGTTTGTTTTGATTTTGTGTTTTTATTTTAAATGCCTTAGATATATATTGCCCTATGTTTCTGTTTGATGTTGGACTGTTTGTTGTCAAAACCTCTATCAATTTCATTATATTAGCCTAAGGACGGTTCCAGAGATTACTTTTAATATGCCGATTTACTAAATCATTACACATAGCCTAAGGACATTCAAATAAAAAGTGAAACTCATCTTCTAAGATATAACAATGGATGGCTTTTCTTTCATTTATAGGTGTACTATTTGGCTTTGTGTATCTTCCTGTTCTACTGCTGGCCTATGCGATGACAATCGAAGTGTATTATAGTATAAATTCTAAATTTCATAATAGTGACCGTTTCTAGATAATGTTGAAAACCAAAATTTGAAATAATCTATAAAATCTAGCTTTTAAATTAGGAGATTCTGATAATCGTGTATTCCAATTTTGAATGAAATTGTCATGCAAGCGTTGTTTTAAAACACACAAAAATGCATTGATATTGACTACACCCTGGGTTAACCAAACATGAAAAAACCTAAATTTGAAAATGAAGATTTTAAAAGTGATGCCCAGTTTGTTCTATTTGGGTGCAATTCTATATCTTGTAAAAGCTGATTGTAAGCATGTTTTATAAACTTACTTTCTTCACTATAAACTATTTTAAATCAATATTTAACAATAGGGAATAACCTGTTGGTTGTATAGAAAAACGGCCTAATTCCCCGTATATCAAGTCTGTTTGGGTGCTTTGTTTTACATTTAATAGCCGTTTGCAAAATTGTATGTGTACCCTCTCCACGCTATCCGCTTTACAAAGGCCCACACTTCGCAGCTATAGTTAAAGGTTGGCATGACCAGTTTGTCACATAGGTCTTAATAATGCTTAACTGTGATATCTTTAAACTTATATTTATATTTGTTAAGCTTAAACACAGCTTTTTGCGCTTCCCAGTTAAAGTCTGCTGTGTATCGGTGAATAATTCACCGGTAGTAAAAACAACTCCCAGATATATAAAACGATATTAACAATTTCCAAAATTAATATCTTTATATCTAAAACTTATATTTCTTGGTAGTATAACACCTTTTCTAAAATCATGACTTTTGTTTTTGAAATACTGAATGTTAATTTTCACCTCTCACAATATTCTTCTAAAACATTCAAACCTTGTTGTAACCCCTCTTGGGTCTCTGAAAATATAAAGATATCATCTGCGTACATTAACAAAACTACCTTAATCATTTATAAATTCACTCCTCTTCCAAAGCATTTAAATATATAAAACGAAAATGGAGATAAACATTCGACTTGTCTCACCCCTAAATAACATGTAAATTTATTGCTTAAACAATTATTATATTTGACTTTCGATTTAACGTTCATATACATCGATTTCATCACATTAAGAATGTTTCACGCACAACTATTTTATCAGTTTGTACCAAAGGTTATATTTTACTATGTAATCAAATGCCTTTGTGAATTCTATAAATGTACAATACAATTTGTTTCCTTCATTCAAATAATGACTGATTAGGTTATGCAAAATAAAAATATTTTCAGCAGTTCTCATTTTATTTCTAAATCCGGCGATATTTTTCGGCCAAAATAACATTTTTGTCTTATATTTATTTTTCTTCTTCTGCTGTTCTAAAAAGTAGTTTATGTTTGCTAAATGTTTATTTGTTTTATTTGGGATAATTTGCTGCCTATAGACTACGTTTCTTTTTTGCTCTTTTTCAAAGAAGCAATGCCTTGATTTACCTTGCTCTTTAATGTAATCCTCTCATGAAAACAGTGACAGATGCATCCGCATCGACCTGTATGCAAAACTCAAATTTGATTCGTATATTAACTAGTAAGACTGATTGATTTAGTAACCTTTCCAAAATCAATATATTTATTTCTCTTTGACCGATGTCTGTAATTAAAGATATGTACGAATATGTTAATACATCTCTGAATCAAAACTTGCAATAGTTCAAAGACGCAGACAGATAGTCATGTGACCAAAACGCCGCTTTTTCCTTGCCAAACAATATATGAATTAATAAATGACTTCTTCTAGCAAACAAAGTATAGCTGTTGCACATTTTTGAGGATTAGTCTCAATGCTTTCAGCCTCCTTAACCAATCAACACTATATGCTATAGACATGTATAGAAAGTATAAAATAATATGTACCTTAGTTAAATCCAATAACACAATCCCACTCAAAAATAAAAATGATATCTTGCCTAAATCAATTAGATATACCCGTATACATGGGCTATTCAGTGAATGAGATATACTCGTATATATACCTGGGCTATTCAGTCAATGAGATATACCCGTATATATACCTGGGCTATTCAGTCAATGAGATATACCTGTATATATGCCTGGGCTATTCAGTTTTATAAGATATACCCGTATATATACAATAGGGCTATTCAGTCAATGGGATATACTCGTACATTTACCTGGGCTATTCAGTAAATGAGATATACCCGTATATATACCTGAGATATTCAGTCAATGAGATATACCCGTATATATACCGGAGCTATTCAGTTAATGAGATATACTCGTATATTCAGTCAGTGAGATATACTCGTATATATACTTGGGCTATTCAGTCAATGATATATACTCGTATATCGCCCCCTTAGAGGTAAAAGGTGCTATGTGCATTTTTCATTATTTCGAGAAAATCGCGTTTAAAGGTTTAAGGACTTGTGAAAAATCAGGATTTTAATTCTAAAAAACGAAACTAAGCACATATTTGGGATTATATTTCTACTATTTATTAATCATATTTTAACCAATAATAAACCAATAGTTTTATCAATATAATCAATTTTGTACATAGCGCCTTTTTCCACGGACCAATTTTCAAAGAAAAATTGGAGTAAAAGGAGCTATTTGACACATAGCCCCTTTTGCTGCAAACAAAATTTGTGAAAACATTTTATTCTTGAAGCAAAAACTAGTAGGTACGAGTCATCTTGGGGAAAGGCAGAGGTGTTTTATATGTGACATAGTTTCGAAAGCAACACCAAGTCGAAAAAATACAGGGAAAAGACAGTTTTCTTGCAATGTTTTCCATCATTAAGTCACACTCTGAATTTCTAAATGCATCAATGTGTGACAAAATTGAATAATTAAATTTTACACATTTAGCAATTGCTGCGAAAAAGCAATTTCCATCAGCACGGACAGGCACACGTTTCAGTACATTACTGGCAAGTAGTTGATCCAGCCGATTGATATGTGTATGACGGATATGATCTTTGACAGATTGCATCTTTCTACTCAAAACCCCTGCGAAACTCTGTTCTTATACTCAAGAACAGTTCATGAACAGTTCTAGAACATTATGAACAGTTCCTGAACTGTTCTTGATCCATTGTCTAGAATATATGTTCTTAATATGTTCTTGAACATTTTCAAGAACTATTGAAGATCATTTCAAGGACTTTAATTTTTCTTAAGATATTCTTGAAAGGTTCTTGAACAAGTTTAGAACAGTTCAAGAACCTTTAAATAGAGCAAATGTTCTAAAAATGTTCTTGAACAATTTGAAGAACAAATGAAGAACCGTTCAGGAACTTCAAGGGTTCTTAAACCGTTCTTAATTAGTTCTCAACTCTTAAGTGTTCTTAAACTTTAAGTGTTAAGCACTAATTAAGAACAATTTAAACCCTTGAAGTTCCTTAACTGTTCTTCATTTGTTCTTGAAATTGTTTAAGAACAGTTTTAGAACATCTTCTCTATTTAAAGTTCTTCAAATGTTCTTTAAATTGTGAACTAAATTCCTTTAAGTAATAGATAGAGTATGGTTTCATTGAGTTGGTTCATTTAAACATCGAGATGGGCATGTCAATTTCAGCTCTATTTCAGTTATTCTAACAGTTATTCTCACTGTTATTCTCACAGTTATTCTGACAGGTCTTATTTTGAATTAAACGATTTACACATGTGTCTGAGCAAAGAGAAGTGTCTGTGACCATGCTACAAATAGGAAATGTAATTAAGATGTGCTTAAAATATCTACAAATATGTTATCTTAATAGGAATGTCGTTACAAATCGATTACATCTGTGCAAATGTAAATATACATTAAATTAGTAAGCATTAGTCACAATATTAACCACCTAATAAACTATTGTGATCTTCCATTATAAGTCACACTACTTACTGATACAGCGTTTGAAAAAGGCATTATTTTTGTAATGCTGACAGGCACAGGTATTAAACTGAAATATGAAATTTCTTTGTTTTAAGTAGCTTGAACACACCCCAAGTATACATAGATGGCTTTTGCTGGGACATGAAAACAATTATCCATAAACTTGGTATAAAAAGACATTTAGATTAGTATATAGTATAAACTAATTGGGTCACCCTCGATAAATAAAGACTTTCAATTCAATTCAATTCAAATATGTTGTAGCACTTAAATTTTGTGTTGATTAAATTAAAGTTCAATAGTTTCAAATCTTTTGAGTATTTCCACAAAACAACATAATTTATTACACCATTTCCAGAACAGGTTTTTCCATAACAAACTGAATGTTTATGAATGTTGTTTAACGGCTCATCAACACAGTATTAGGTTATAAGAAAAATTACAGTTCTTGAAATGTTCTTCAATAGTTCTTGAAAATGTTCAATGTTTAAGAACATATTAAGAACATGTTTCGCAGGTGTTCATCTTCATTAATTAAACAAATCTATACTACTATTAACAAACAAATATATGATAATGACATTATTGCATGAACAGTTTAATATTAAAAGCCCATGTCTTCATTTAAGTAGGTAAAGAATATATGACACCTGAGTGATTCTGACAAAATTGCAAATAAAATGCAGACGCCATTCTTTTGAATTTTTGGCGGTAAAATGGCAGTCCAACTGAAGATTGTGCTTGCATCATTTAATGATTAAATGTAAGTGTTTTGTGATAATACTTTCATTACTTATTGTGTCAAAACATCTTATACATTTAATAGTTGTATTTGAAAGATAAAATTTCTAAATGTAGTCTTTAGAAACAGTATTTTAAAATGAAACCCCTATTGTCATGTGTTTTCGCGGATTGACTTTCTTTTTTTGTTGCTGACAGAAAAATGGTATTCAGCACTGCAGATATTATTTCATTTCAGTATCATATGTAACATTTCACCAAGTATGACCAGGCATTCTGAAGGTTCAATTAATGAATTGTTCTTTAACTGTTATGTAG
Source organism: Cyrtodaria siliqua (assembly GCA_037043455.1). NCBI lineage: Eukaryota > Metazoa > Mollusca > Bivalvia > Adapedonta > Hiatellidae > Cyrtodaria > Cyrtodaria siliqua. The sequence continues at coordinate 12,630 of JAWPHD010019485.1, read as the reverse complement.
GTTAAATTAGTGGCCAAGGGAGTTCTGGAACTGTGCAGGAATTGTTCTGGATAGATTGTTGAAGAACTATTCTTGAACTGTGCTTCATCTGTTCTTGAGTTAGATGAGATAAAATTTCTTGAACTTATGTTCAAGAACAGTTCTAGAACTATCTTACTTGAACTGTTCAAGAACAGTTCCAGTATAGTTCTAGAACTGTTCTGGAACACTTCCAGTACAGATCGTTCTGGAACAGTTCTTAAACAGTTCCAGTACAGATAGTTCTAGAACTGTGCTTCATCTGTTCTTGAGCAGTTTTGGAACTGTGCATGGACGTTAAATGAGACAAAATTTCTAGTCTTGGGTTATGTTCAAGAACAGTTCCAGTACAGATAGTTCTGTAACAGTTCTAGAACAGTTCCAGTACAGATAGTTCAAGAACTGTTCTTAAACATAAGTTCTAGAACTGTTCTTGAACATACGTTCTAGAACATTTGTCTCATTTAACGTTCACGTACTGCTCTAGAACTGTACCACAACAGATTAGGTACAGTTCAAGAACAGTTCTTGAACAATCTATCAAGAACAGTTCAAGAATTGTTCATGCACAGTTCTAGAAAATTTCGCAGAGGAACGTTGGCCTTTTCGGTTCCATCAATGTTCTTCTTCCTTTTAGCCTTCAGTAAGTTGATTTAAATGAACAAACTAACCCAAATATTTCCATCTATGTTTTTGTTTTGTTTTAATTGAGCGTGTTTCACACTGAAAAATCTCTGTATAAATGCAAGATTAACACAGAATAATGTCATCATACCAGAACAGTTACTGTGATATCAAATCTGTCCACACCAATTATCCTGGTTATTAGCAATACACAAGATGTAAAAATGCTTACAGGAATAAGGAGCTATTTGCCACTTAGCCCCATTTATCATGTTTTAAACCAATGGTTTTGAGGTAACAATTTGGGGGAAAAGGTGCTATTTGTCAAATGGCCCCTTTTACCGCAATGTTGTATACACATAACTCCTTTTACCGCACACTACTTTTATGTAAAGCAGATAGCACCTTATCCTTTGAATCAATATCTCCAGATTGATTCAATATGCAATAAAGATTTTTTCTGACAAGAAACATATCATTAAAAGGAATCTAAATATGCCAGAAAACCATTTTCTGTGAAAATGTTATTTGGCACCTTTTACCTCTAAGGGGGCGATATATACCGGGGCTATTCAGTCAATGATATATACCCCTATATATATATGGGCTATTCAGTCAATGCGATATACCCGTATATATACCTGGGGTATTCAGTCAATGAGATATACCCGTATATATACCGGGCTATTCAGTCAATGAGATATACTCGTATATATACCGCGGTTATTCAGTCAATGAGATATACCCGTATATATACCTGGGCTATATAGTTAATGAGATATACCCGTATATATATCTGGGCTATTCGGTCAGTGAGATATACCCTTATATATTACTGGGCTATTCTGTCAATGAGATATAATTGTATATATACCTGGGCTATTAAGTCAATGAGATATACTGGTATACAAACCTGGGCTATTCAGTCAATGAGATATATTTGTATATATATACCGGGGCTATTCAGTCAATGAGATATACCCGTGTATATATCTGGGCTATTAAGTTAATGAGATATACCCGTATATATATCTGGGCTATTTGGTAAATGTGATATATCCGTATATATAACTGGGCTATTCTGTCAATGAGATATAATTGTATATATACCTGAGCTATTCAGTCAATGAGATATACTCGTATATATACCTGGGCTAATCAGTCACTGAAATATACCCGTATATTTAGACAATGAAATATACCCGTATATTAACCTGGGCTATTCAGTCAATGAGATATACCCGTATATATACTATACCTTATAGCCCAGTCAATGAGAAATACCCGTATATATACTATACCTTTACAGCCCAGTCAATGAAATATTCCCGTATATATGCCGGTGCTACTCAGTCAATGAGATATACCCGCATATATACCGGGGCTATTCAGTCAATGAGATATACCCATGTATATACCGGGGATATTCAGTCAATGAGATATACCCGCATATATACCTGGGCTATGCAGTCAATGAGTTACGCACGTATATATATCTAGGCTATTCAGTCAATGAGATATTCCCGTATATATACCGGCGCTATTCAGCCAATTAGATATACCCGCAAATATACCTGGGCTATTCAGTCAATGATATATACCCGTATATATACACCGGGGCTATTCGGTCAATGAGATATACCCGTATATATACCTGGGCTATTCAGTCAATGATATACCCGTATATATATATATGAGCCGAAACACGCGAAAACGACCCTTCAGATAAATTGTTAGTATTTAGTATCACATTTGGCTCCAGAGTGTCTATTCAAAGAAAACAGTTTCTGCAACACTGCCAAACGATAAGTTGTTTCTCAAAGAGTTTTGTTTAAACTGCCGTGTATTTTAGTGTTTTTTGTTTTGTATTTGTTATTTTCGTGTTTGTGTACTCCTGATGAAGGCGTTAGCCGAAAGCGCTTGAGTTTTTGTAAACTATTGCACTGTATAAATGTTTTTTTCCCCATCTATATATATATATATATATATATATATATTTCGGATGTCTATGTAAGTGACTTGTACTCTTTTGTTGACCGCAAAACAACAATCGATTCATGTTAATTGTTATTCAATTCAATATAATTCACGCACGCACGCACGCACGCACGCAAACAAACACGCACGTACACACACTTACACACATACACATGTACACACGTATACACATACATAGTACACGTGAACACAAGAACACAGGTACACACACACGTACACACGCACACACACACACACACACACACACACACACACACACACACGCGTAAAACACGTAAACACACGTAAACACACGTACACGCATACACGCGTAAACACGCAAGTACACACACGTACATACATGTACATACCCGCACGCGCTCACTCACAACCCGTAACCACGCACGCACGCACGCATGCACGCACGCTCGCACACAAGCTCTGAACGCATCCATCACCGTAGGCCGCTGACGCACAGTCCGTAGTACAAGAGGGTCTGCATCATTAGGAGACCATGTAAGATGCGTCCGTCAAACACACAGCCATTCGCTTCGTTGCAGCAGTTAATAAACGTGTGTCCACTCCACTCCGCGCCGCTCCCGTCGTCAAACAGCAACTGCCTTAAAAATACGAAAACCTCAACAAACTCCACTGTAGAGAGTGTCCCACATACATGTAGGTAGGTCATCAAAACACTGCTCTCAACACTGCTCTCAACACTGCTCTCACCTCCGGTGACCTTTCCCACAGCACCTGAATTTGTGTTCAGTATATATACATTGTCTGTAAAGGATCGGCACACACAATTACGCGTTTAAATATCTGACACTGATATTAAAAACCAACTACCGCGTATTTGTTCTCAGTGCATGTTTTCTGAAGGAAAATGCAAACAAAACAGACATAACTGAGAAAAGTGAAAGAAGAAGAAACAGGTGACAGATGATAAAATAATAATATATAAAAAGAAATGTCCTCAGCACCCGGTATTCCAAGGCGGTCACCCATCCAAGTACTAACCGGGCTCGACGTTGCTTAACTTCGGTGATCGGACGAAAACCGGTGCTTTCAACGTGATATGGCCTTAGACATAATGCTTCGTTTTATTGGGGTTTATGTACCTTTCCATCGATAGAGAGAAAAGAACGGAGAAATGAGCAGAAGAAGGAAAAGATGAAGTAAAGCAGACATTCATTAAAGGCACAACAACGTGCGTGTCGACGCTTCTGCAGCTTGGCAGCCATGTAAACAGACCACGTAGAAGCCAGCTACTATGTCAACAGGCTGCCCTTCACTATGGAACTATTGCAACGTATTCATACACTGCACACAGTCTAGCGAATAGTTCCGAGCCGAGATATAAATTCTACTAGTATAACAAGCAGTATATACATAACTATGTATACTATATATATATATATATATATATATATATATATATATATGGGGAGAAATATTTGTGAACTACCAAGGACAGACAACCTTCGGACGAACTACGGCAGGGCGCCTAGCTATGACGAGATACACAGAAATCAAGCGTATATATTCACTCTCAATATAGCTGTGTTTGGTTGAACGCTTAAATGTGGCCGACTCATATGAGCTATAATTGTATGTATGTATGCGTCTATATGTTAATTGTGCCTTCAGACGAGTGTGTTATGATGTAGAGATACAGTTTATCAACGTGTGTTGCAGCCACCTTTATTAAGGAGTCAATATATACGCTTGATTTCTGTGTATCTCGTTATAGCTAGGCGCCCTGCCGTAGTTCGTCCGAAGGTTGTCTGTCCTTGGTAGTTCACAAATATTTCTCCCCATATATAATTCTGCCTTGTGAACATGAATCTCTTACGAGATCCCAATTTCGAAAGTTGCCGTAGCGAGTTCAAATTCTCTCCCTTTATTATATATACCTGAATTCACAGTATCCCCAGATCCGGCACCTTTCATTGTCACTGTCTCAATATAGCTGTGTGTGGTTGAACGCTTAAATGTGGCCCACTCATATGAGCTATAATTGTATGTATGTATGCGTCTATATATTAATTGTGCCTTCAGACGAGTGTGTTATAATGTAGAGATACAGTTTATCAACGTGTGTTGCAGCCACCTTTATTAAGGAGTGAATATATACGCTTGATTTCTGTGTATCTCGTCATAGCTAGGCGCCCTGCCGTAGTTCGTCGGAAGGTTGTCTGTCCTTGGTAGTTCACAAATATTTCTCCCCATATATAATTCTGCCTTGTGAACAAGAATCTCTTACGAGATCCCAATTTCGAAAGTTGCCGTAGTGAGTTCAAATTCTCTCCCTTTATATATATATATATATATATATATATATATATATATATATATATATGTTAGCATTCCCAGTGGCAAAAGGTAATCTGAGTGAACAAATTCCCAATCCTGCAAAAAAAAAATAAACATTTTTATTTTTTTAATATTTAGAGTGAATATATATATATATATATATATATATATATATATATATATATATATATACCCGTATATATACCGAGGCTATTCAGTAAATGAGATATACTCGTATATATACCTGGGATATTCAGTCAATGAATGAATGAATGAATGAATGAATGAATGAATGAATGAATGAATGAATGCATGAATGTCTTTATTTATAGAGGGTGACACAATTAGCCAAAACGAATCTCCCTTGGGTCCCTCTGCAAAGTCATACATATACATGTACAATGTAAGACATATATAACAACACAGTGATACACACATGTGCACACATTTACAACCATGTACATATTCATTCTTAATATATATACATAATGATATACATGGTTTGAGGTGGTGATTTGCATAATAAAGTATCACACAGTACACAAGATGCCAATAATTATCTAAAACTGCCAAACATAGCAATACTTTTACAATAATTGCATTATGATTGTGTTTTCAGCCATTTAACGCAGTCAGATGTAAAGGTTTTTTAAAGAAGTACATTCTCTATTATATGAAGGAATGCTATTCCACACAATTGTTCCAGAGTATGACATACTCCCTTTAAATAGTTATTTGTTTGGTCTTGGAGTTATATAACTTAATTCGTATGTATATCGTAGATTTTTCTGCGAGATAACAGGTGTAAGAAACATATCAGAAATATATGACGGGACTGCATGTTTTGATACTCTAAACATACATTTTTCCTTTTGGAGAAATATCCTTTCCTCGATATTAAGGGAATTAATGATAACCAGTGCTTCATTTAGTGTGTTATAATGGTCGCCTAAAACAGACCGACATGCTCTCCTCTACAAACGTAATAACAGTTGTATGTTAGCTTTCTTTTTATTTCCCCCATGTTATATTACAGTAATCTAGATGAGGTTGACCATATGCCTTATCAAATAGTATCCGGTAATTTAAAGGAATTAATGATTTTATTCTTGATAGTAGCCAGATGATGGTTGATATTTTCTTACGAATATACATAATGTGATTATCATACTTCAAGTGTTCATCTATATGCATTCCCAGAATTTTATCACCTGTTGTAAGTTGCAGTCCTATGTTATTATATTTTAATGATAATTTGTTATTAACAAGTATTGCACGCTTTTGAGGTGTAGTAACTAAGAGCACCTTAGTTTTTTCAGTGTTTGAAACCATACCATTATTTAGGCACCAAGCATTGAGGGCATTTAAAACGGTTCGGAGATTTTGCTCAATTACTGCTTTTGATGTGTTAACATCATAGATAGTGGGATCATCCGCATACATGTCTGTATTAGATACAGTACCATCAAGACATATAGGAAGATCATTTATGAATAATAAGAATAGGAGAGGTCCATATACCGGGGCTATTCAATCAATGAGATATACCCATATATATATACCTGGGCTAGTATGCACTATACCTTTCATACTTTGCTTATGGTTGTATCTTGGGTGGTGCATCACAACGTGACAAAGCAAATGTGGAAGTGACCTTGACCCTCCAAGCAAAGGGCAGATAACTTAATAATCTTTAGGTTCAACTTTTGCGTTTAGGTCACTTTTTCACAAACTGTATGCACTAGACCTTTAAAACTTTGCTTATAGTTGTATATTGAGTGGAAGCAAATGTGGAAGTGACCTTCACCCTCCAAGCAAAGGGCAGATGACCTTATATTTTTTTCCTTCAATTTTGGCGTTTAGGTCACTTTTTCACAAACTTTGCTTATAGTTGTCTCTTGAGTGGTACATTGCAACGTGACAAAGCAAATGTGGATGTGACCTTCACCATCCAAGCAAAGGGCAGACAACTTTAATTGTTACATTTACATCGCTTTCTCATGAATTATTAGTATGCACTAGATGTTTTAAACCTAATTTATAGCTTAATCTTTGGAAGAAAACATATTCTATATTGACATAGTTGTTTCTTGGGTAGTGCAACTTTTTGGATGCATGGATTTTATCTATGACCTTGACCTACTTTTTGAAGCTGATGATTTTTAGCTCTACTGGCGAAGGGCCTTCATCGTCGACAAGATCGTACTAAAAAATAGAGGTCAAGGTCACACTGAAAGTCATATGGATTAAATACTTTTTTTTCTTCACGAAAACTAAATGTTGGCTATAATATACTTTCTCATTTCATGATATTTCTTCATCAAACATTCAATACATACTCATCATGACAACATCGACATGACCATACTAAAATATAAAGGTCAAGGTCACTCCGAATGTCATTATATGGGTTAAATACTTATATTTTTCTTCACAAAAACTTAACGTTGTCTATAACTTTCTCATTTCTTGATATTTCTTCATCAAACTTTCAATATATACTGGTCATGACAACATCGACATGACCATACTAAAATATAAATGCCAAGGTCACACTGAAGGTCATTATATGGGTTAAATACTCTTTTATTTTTCTTCACGAAAACTTTAAGCTTGGCAATAACTTCCTCATTTCTTGATATTTCTTCATCAAACGTTTAATATATACTCATCATGACAACATCGACATGACCATACTAACATGTACAGGTCAAGGCACATTGAAGGTCATTATATGTGTTAAATACTTATTTTTTTTCTTCACAAACTTTAAGGTTGGCTATTACTTCCTCATTTCTTGATATTTCTTCATCAAACTTTCAATATATACACATCATGGCAACATCGACATGACCAGACTAAAATATAAAAGTCAAGGTCATGCTGAAGGTCAAGAAAACTTAGTCCGGCTTGTTTGTCAAGGTCATTTATCAGGGTCCAAAATACCTTGTTATACTGACAAGTGCTGACAGGCGACACACGTGTTCCACGGAACACTCGTCTATTTTTTTTTATTATTAGTGTATTTTATTTTTTTAATTTGTTTTTTAATAGACATAGATTTTTTTTAGATTTTTTTGTTTAAATTATTTGTTTGGTTTTAAAAAAAAATATTTCTTTTTATTTGATTGATTGATTGTTTTAATTATTATTATTATGTTTTTTTCCTTAATTTTTTTTTTTTAATATCTGTTTTAATTTTTTATTATTTCATTATTTTGTTTAATTATTTTTTTTTTAAAGTTTTTTTGGTGTTAACGCCGTGTTAGCTTGAAGCATTGCTATGATTTCTAGTTGTGCCTATTGCGTTTTTTTCCGGTTCGTTGATTTTTGATGGAGTTACGGCCCCTTGACATTTTTACTTTTAAACTATTAACGCCTTGTTGGATTTCGACGAAACTTGGCAGGAAGCATCGGTAAGATGTCTAGTTGTGCATATCGCGCTTTTGTTCCAGGTCGCTGATTTATGACGGAGTAATGGCACTTTGACATTTTACTTTAAATTTCTTGTCGGCGCTACTCCTCCTAAAAGGCTTGTTGGATTTCTACACAATTTGACAGGAATCCCCAGTACGATGTCTAGTTGTGCAAAGCACGGTATATCAATGAAATCTTGGACAAGTTCGAAAACCAGCTAAATCTTGTTAGTAACGACAGGTTATGGCCCTTGTGTTGTTGAAAAATGATATATTGTATTTTCCTTTGTTAAATCTGTAGTTACTTCATTTTTTATCTGATCTTTACCATATTTGTTTAGAATGTTAATATAAACCCCCATCCACCCCCCCCACCCATTTTTATGAAATTTTATTCATAGAAGAAAATGGGATAAATTAAAAAATACTCATGCCAGACTGATTGCCCATGATTACCAGGTGAGCGATCTAAGGCCATCCCTCCACCGCCCGCCCCCCCCCCCCCCCCCACCCCCACAACCAATTTTTATGAAATTTCATTCATAGAAGAAAGTGGTACAAATTAAAAAATACCCATGCCAGAATAGACACAGCAACCTTTATTGTCCATGAATGCCAGGTGAGCGATTTAAGGCCATCATATACCTGTTGTTTTTGCAATGTTTAAAAAAAACTACTGATGGGAATTTTATGTCGACAACCCTTGATATAAGAGCCATTTTAGCCAGTAGAGCATCCACAGGCCCTCTTGGGTCTCTTGATTTTAATAGAATGGCATTTTGTTTTTAAACAATGCACTTAAATGTCATCTCAGCAAACGGCAAACTCCATTGTTTTTAGTTACTAAAATGTTTACAAACTTTCGTTTAAGCATCATTGACCTTTTTATTTTTAAGTCCAGCACCTGTTAGGCGAGACATGTGAATCCACGGATTTGTTGTATTTCTTTGTGGTGGAGGAAGACCGTGCATTTCTTCATAGAACCATTACTGTATACGAATCCGTAAGAATCTATACTTTCTCACTTTTAAGTCTAATTGGAAGCAGCAGCGGTGATATAGTATTAATATATTATTAACATACAAGTGAAGTTTGACAGTTTACAGGCATGCTTGTTTTGGATCATTTCGATAACACATGTTTATAGAAAATGATCCTTAGTCTAAACATTTGTTTATCATATATATAGGGCAATATATATTTTATTAACTTTGCCTCTGTAGAGATAGTTAGCCTTACAAGTACATAGGGCTGCTTCTACCATTATCCTTCAATGTTCTTGGCTGGTATTACATGTATAAAACACTGAACAATAAGTAATGATGTGCAGGCAACATAGTATGATACATACAATTATGATGAATGCAGCAAGTGAGGTTTTATATGAATTAACGTTTTATAACAAGACATTTTGTTTTTCATATAATGGTAAAATCTGACTTATTACGCACAATCTGAGAATAAACACCATCCATGAATTTTCAAACTTTTGCACCTAAAAGCATCGCCAACAGTGGTGTGTGAAAACCAGGACCTGAGTAGTGAGAGGTCAGACATCAATGACCCATGTATTTTTCATAACTTGCAAATGCTTATTGCCTGTGAGCATGAGTTATTTACAAGTTTATCTATGCATGTTAACCATACCTTATGCATCATACCTGTATGTACTTCCGTCTATTTCTTCCTCTTGTTAGTCGATTTGGCATCGGCTTGTGTCGATTAAGATGCTGATGGTTGTATGCTTGTTGTCACACTGTAAACATTAAATTAAACAAGTGATAATGTTGTCATCAAAATTAACTAAATATAACTTTTGCTCAGTCACATTTGAATTTTATGTTACTTATAGCATATTACAATATTTGGTAATTGCATCCTTTTGTATTTGAATGAAGTACATTTCATGTATGTATATTACTTTCATGTTTAATACTATAAATATAGGTGTGTGTGGTGTGTGTGTGTGTGTTTTAAATATTATGTTTAAAGTCATGTACTTGCATTCCTTGTGGACACTCATACTTTAGGTAGTTTCTGCACCTGGGCCCTGTTTTATTAAACATCTTACGACAAGTCTCAAATTTTAAAATCGTTCACTGTTTTCACCTAAGCACTCAATGTAGACAATTATGTGTGCACGTAGTGCAGAAATATCACATGTATAACAAAATGAAATCAAATCACCATTATTTGAAAAGTGTAACTTAGAGTGAAGCATTTAACAAATTGATTTACGATCAAAATGGTCGTAAGTTGTTTCATAAAACGGGACCCAGCTGGTCTGTAAGAAATATTAATATTAAAGTAACTAATATTCAGTTGTGATTCCATAACCACAAAGCATGTACTGGGTATATTGTCTGGCAAAATAGTATACCCATGTGCAAGCCTTCCTTAGGCTACATGGAGATGTTGTAATTTTGTGTTTTTCAATAACTTTGATTAAAATAAACATGTACCTGTTTCTCTGACTGGTTTTCTTACAAAACTTGAGAGTGGTAAAGGGTCTGTAGGTGTAAACTGTAAAACAATATTAAACTAAACAGTGATGATGCATTCATATATACATATTTTTGTATTTAAATTACATATGACTGTTCAAAAAGGATCCAAAATGTCTTTGCATGAGTTATATGTATACAGTATTAACTCTTAAATGAAACGGGTATGGTTATCTTTACAAATGAAAAATGGTCACTTATGCTATTATATATGCTATTATATCAATAATGAAATTGTTTTGAAACAAAATTTCATACTAGAAATGTATATCGCTAAATGGTGTGGTAGTACAAACGTGCATATATGTATATAAACTGAGTCCCTACACGAGTGTTACATATTGTTATAATTAGTCACATGTTCGGAATATAATGCATGTAACTTTACAACAGAATATCCCAAATCTTTTTGGGGCCCTGCTTATCCATTTTCTACTTACCAATACAACATTGTGTTGTGCCATTCAGAATGATTTCTTTAAGCCGAGTACGTTATTTTGTCCTGTCAACACTAACATCTTTATTTGTCTTTATTTATTGTACAGGTCAATGTACATGTATGTTAAATACAGTTTATACTAACCCTTGCTGCAGATGTTCAAGTCTTCAGTTGAAAACAGTAAAGTATTAAATTTGATAGTGTTAATTAAATCATATCCTTTTATAAACGTGTAGGAAAAACTCAAAAGAGCTTTCACCATTGGCTGTACAGGATGTTTTCGATTTCTCTTGGCAATTTTGGAAAAGTTGGATTTCTTTCAGTCTGCCATACTTGGGAATGGGACTGGTGAACAGTTTACCTCTCAATAACATGAATTTGTTGCTCAGACAATAGAAAATGTTTTTCTAAATGTGCACTGGTCAGTGCCTTCAGGGTGTTGTCATTACAGCCTGGCTCGACATCAAGTGCTTGTTGAGGACCATATGCTAATGCAGCTTTCTTGCTTTTACTTTCCTTTACACATTTGTTCTTTTTACGCCACCTCTTTGAAAGCTGCTCTGACTGCTTTCTGATCCGCTTTGTGGTCTGTATATCTCTCTTCTGGTAGAGTGTGGAAAAGAAATGTCCAGCATTCGTTTCAGTACTCTGTTCCCACACTTGTGGGGCCCACTGGGGTCTAACATTCTGCCTTACGGCTGCTCCATAGCACCTTGCCTGCCAGCTTCCTCGGTTGTATAAATTGTGAACTTTTCCACCATCAAACTTCATACGGATATGCATCCACGCTTCAGCAAGGTTTGTGGTGAAATTTCCTAGCAGACGATGACTTTTTGAGGCAACTCGATTTAAAATAACTGCAACATCATCTAGCATCTGCTTATCAAGACTGTTGTAAGTCGGAGATGTGCCATTCCGCGACTCTTCCTCATCCAATAAAGAGGTGTCATCCGTCCAAATGTTTGTCTGCTCTTCTAGTACTTCGTCAATTTCATTATCATTTGTACTTTGTTCAGTACCTTTATACTTTGCTGAATCATGTGTTTCTGTAGATTTTTTCTCTTTACAAAAGTCTTCGCTACAATTATCGTGCTTTCCAAAAACATGGTGAATGCAGTTTCTAATGTCCTTTTGAAGATGATGGTTCGCTTCTACTTTATTCAACTCCTTCGATCTTATTTTAATTGCGCAACGAACACTACTGACAATCTTTATGCGGACAGATTTGGTTAGTATATTGGTACCTTTGTATATGGGGTGTTCGGTTACCAACTTTTCCAAATTACTCCGTAAACACTTGGTGACATGGTTGGCACATTCAATTTTCGTCACATAT
>JAWPHD010019484.1:0-35524 GCA_037043455.1 Cyrtodaria siliqua | reverse complement strand
CATATATATTCCATTCTTACGCATATATATTCAGTTCTTACGCATATATATTCCGTTCTTACACATATATATTCCGTTCTTACGCATATATATTCTTACACGTATATATTCCGTTCTTACACATATATATACCGTTCTTACACATATATATTCCGTTCTTACACATATATATTCAGTTCTTACGCATATATATTCCGTTCTTACGCATATATATTCAGTTCTTACGCATATATATTCATTTCTTACACATATATGTTCAGTTCTTACTCATATATATTCAGTTTTACGCATATATATTAAGTTATTACAAATATATATTCCGTTTTTAAACATATATATTCAGTTCCTACACATATATATTCCATTCTTACACATATATATTGCGTTCTTACACATATATATTCCGTTCTTACACATATATATTCAGTTCTTAAACATATCTATTCACTTCTTAGACATATATATTCCGTTCTTACACATATATATTGCGTTCTTACACATATATATTCCGTTCTTACGCATATATATTCAGTTCTTACGCATATATTCAGTTCTTACGCATATATATTCAGTTCTAACGCATATATGTTCAGTTATTACGCATATATGTTCAGTTCTTTCGCATATATGTTCAGTTCTTACGCATATATATTCAGTTTTTACACATATATATTTAGTTCTTACACATATATATTCAGTTCTTACGCATATATATTCAGTTCTAACGCATATATATTCAATTCGAACGCATATATATTCAGTTCTTACGCATATATATTCAGTTCTTACGCATATATATTCAGTTTTACGCATATATATTCAGTTCATACACATATATATTCCGTTCTTACGCATATATATTCAGTTCTTAGGCATATATATTCATTTCTTACACATATATATTCAGATCTTACACATATATATTCGGTTCTTACACGTACATATTCCGTTCTTACACATATATATTCCGTTCTTACACACATATATTCCGTTCTTAAACATATATATTCCGTTCTTACACGTACATATTCCGTTCTTACACGTACATATTCCGTTCTTACACATATATATTCCATTCTTACACATATATATTCCGTTCTTACGAATATATATTCATTTCTTACACATATATGTTCAGTTCTTACACATATATATTTCGTTTTTACACATATATATTCCGTTCTTACACATATATATTCCGTTCTTGCACGTATATATTCCGTTCTTACACATATATATTCAGTTCTTACGCATATATGTTCAGTTATTACGCATATATGTTCAGTTCTTTCGCATATATGTTCAGTTATTACGCATATATTCAGTTCTTACGCATATATATTCAGTTCTAACGCATATATGTTCAGTTATTACGCATATATGTTCAGTTCTTTCGCATATATGTTCAGTTCTTACGCATATATATTCAGTTCTTACACATATATATTTAGTTCTTACACATATATATTCAGTTCTTACGCATATATATTCAGTTCTAACGCATATATATTCAGTTCTTACGCATATATATTCAGTTCTTACGCATATATGTTCAGTTCTTACGCATATATATTCAGTTTTACGCATATATATTCAGTTCATACACATATATATTCCGTTCTTACGCATATATATTCAGTTCTTAGGCATATATATTCATTTCTTAGACATATATATTCAGATCTTACACATATATATTGAGTTCTTACACGTACATATTCCGTTCTTACAAATATATATTCCGTTCTTACACACATATATTCCGTTCTTAAACATATATATTCCGTTCTTACACGTACATATTCCGTTCTTACACATATATATTCCGTTCTTACACATATATATTCCGTTCTTACGCATATATATTCATTTCTTACACATATATGTTCAGTTCTTATACATATATATTTCGTTTTTACACATATATATTCCGTTCTTACACATATATATTCCGTTCTTACACGTATATATTCCGTTCTTACACATATATATTCCGTAGTTTCGCATATATATTCAGTTTTACGCATATCAATTCAGTCCTTACGCATATATATTCAGTTCTTACACATATATATTCAGTTCTTACGCATATATATTCCGTTCTTACGCATCTATATTCCGTTCTTACGCATATATATTTTTACACGTATATATTCCGTTCTTACTCATATATATTCCGTTTTTACACGTACATATTCCGTTCTTACACATATATATTCCGTTCTTACACATATATATTCCGTTTTTACGCAAATATATTCATTTCTTACACGCATATGTTCAGTTCTTAAACATATATATTTCGTTTTTACACATATATATTCCGTTCTTACACATATATATTCCGTTCTTACACGTATATATTCCGTTCTTACACATATATATTCCGTTCTTACACATATATATTCCGTTCTTACACATATATTCCGTTCTTACGCATATATATTCCATTCTTTCGCATATATATTCAGTTTTACGCATATATATTCCGTTCTTACGCATATATATTCAGTTCTTACACATATATATTCAGTTCTTACGCATATATTTCCGTTCTTACGCATATATATTCCGTTCTTACGCATATATATTCTTACACGTATATATTCCGTTCTTACACATATATATTCCTTTCTTACACATATATATTCCGTTCTTACACATATATATTCAGTTCTTACGCATATATATTCCATTCTTACACATATATATTCCGTTCTTACGCATATATATTCAGTTCTTACGCATATTTATTCATTTCTTACACATATATGTTCAGTTCTTACGCATATATATTCAGTTTTACGCATATATATTCAGTTATTACAAATATATATTCCGTTCTTACGCATATATATTCCGTTCTTACGCATTTATATTCAGTTCTTACACATATATATTCAGTTCTTACGCATAAATATTCCGTTCTTACTCATATATATTCCGTTCTTAAGCATATATATTCTTACACGTATATATTCCGTTCTTACACATATATATTCCGTTCTTACACATATATATTCCGTTCCTACACATATATATTAAGCTCTTACGCATATATATTACGTTCTTACACATATATATTCCGTTCTTACGCATATATATTCAGTTCTTACGCATATATATTCATTTCTTACACATATATGTTCAGTTCATACGCATATATATTCAGTTTTACGCATATATATTCAGTTATTACAAATATTTATTCCGTTCTTATGCATAGATATTCAGTTCTTACGCATATATAATCATTTCTTACACATATATGTTCAGTTCTTACACATATATATTCCGTTCTTTCACGTACATATTCCGTTCTTACACATACATATTCCGTTCTTACACATATATATTCCGTTCTTACACATATATATTCCGTTATTACACATATATATTCCGTTATAACACATATATATTCCGTTCTTACACATATATATTCCGTTCTTACACATACATATTCCGTTCTTACACGTACATATTCCGTTCTTACACATATATATTCCGTTATTACACATATATATTCCGTTATAACACATATATATTCCGTTCTTACACATATATATTCCGTTCTTACACATATATATTCCGTTCTTACACTTACATATTCCGTTCTTACACATATATATTCCGTTCTTACACATATATATTCCGTTCCTACTCATATATATTCCGTTCTTACGCATATATATTCAGTTCTTATGCAAATATATTTATTTCTTACACATATATATTCAGTTCTTACGCATATATGTTCAGTTCTTACGCATATATTTTCAGTTCTTACGCATATATAATCCGTTCAAATGCATATATATTCCGTTCTTACACATATAAATTCCGTTCTTACACGTATATCTTCCGTTCTTACACGTATATATTCCGTTCTTACACATATATATTCCGTTCTTTCACATATATTTTCCGTTCTTACACCTATATATTCCGTTCTTACACGTATATATTCCATTCTTACACATATATATTCCGTTCTTACACCTATATATTCCGTTCTTACACGTATATATTCCATTCTTACACATATACATGTGTACGCATATATATTCAGTTCTTACGCATATATATAATTCAGTCCTTACACATATATATTCAGTTCTTACACATATATATTTCGTTCTTATACATATATATTCCGTTCTTACCCGTATATATTCCGTTCTTACACATATATATTCCGTTCTTACACATATATATTCCGTTCTTACACATATATATTCAGTTCTTACGCATATATATTCATTTCTTACACATATATGTTCAGTTCTTACGCATATATCATCAGTTTTACGCAAATATATTCAGATCATACGCATATATATTCAGTTCTTACACATATATATTCAGTTCTTACACATATATATTCAGTTCTTACACATATATATTCAGTTCTTACACACATATATTCAGTTCTTACACATATATATTCCGTTTTTACACATATATATTTCGTTCTTACACATATATATTCTGTTCTTACACATATAAATATTCCGATCTTACACGTATATATTCCGTTCTTACACATATATATTCCGTTCTTACACATATATATTCCGTTCTTAACATATATTCCGTTCTTACGCATATATATTCCATTCTTTCGCATATATATTCAGTTTTACGCATATATATTCAGTTCTTACGCATATATATTCAGTTTTTAAGCATATATATTCAGTTTTTACGCATATATATTCAGTTTTTACGCATATATTTGCAGTTCTTACACATCTATATTCAGTTCTTACACATATATATTCCGTTCTTACACATATATATTCTGTTTTTACACATATATATTCAATTCTTACACATATATATTCAGTTCTTACGCATATATATTCCGTTCTTACACATTTATATTCCGTTTTTACGCGTATATATTCTTACACATGTATTCCGTTCTTACACATATATATTCAGTTCTTACACATATATATTCCGTTCTTACACATATATTCCGTTCTTACGCATATATATTCAGTTCTTACGCATATATATTCCTTTATTACGCATATATATTCAGTTCTTACGCATATATATTCAGTTCTTACGCATATATATTCACTTCTTACACATTTATATTCAGTTCTTACACATATATATTCAGTTCTTACACATATATATTTCGTTCTTAAACATATATATTCCGTTCTTACACATATATATTCCGTTCTAACACATATATTTTCTGTTTTTACACATATATATTCCGTTCTTACACATATATATTCCGTTCTTACGCATATATATTCAGTTCTTACACATACATATTCAGTTCTTACACATATATATTCAGTTTTTACACATATATTCCGTTCTTACACATATACATTCCGTTCCTACACATATATTTTCCGTTCTTAAACATATATATTCCGTTCTTACACATATATATTCCGTTCTTACACATATATATTCAGTTCTTACACATATATATTCCGTTCTTACACATATATATTCCGTTCTTACACATATATATTCCGTTCTTACACGTACATATTCCGTTGTTACACATATATATTCCATTCTTACGCATATATATTCCGTTCGTACGCATTTATATTCAGTTCTTAAGCATATATATTCAGTTCTTACACATATACTCAGTTCTTACAGATATATATTCAGTTCTTACGCATATATATTCAATTCTTACGCATATATATTCAGTTATTACGCCTATATATTCCGTTCTGACGCATATATATTCAGTTCTTACGCATTTTTATTCAGTTCGTACGCATATATATTCAGTTCTTACGGATATATATTCATGTTTACGCATATATATTCAGTTCTTACACATTTATATTCAGTTCTTACACATATATATTCAGTTCTTACACATATATATTTCGTTCTTAAACATATATATTCCGTTCTTACACATATATATTCCGTTCTTACACATATATATTCTGTTTTAACACATATATATTCCGTTCTTACACATATATATTCCGTTCTTACACATATATATTCCGTTCTTACGCATATATATTCCGTTCTTACACATATATATTCAGTTCTTACACATATATATTCAGTTTTTACACATATATATTCCGTTTTTACACATATATATTCCGTTCTTACACATATAATTTCCATTCTTAAACATATATATTCCGTTCTTACACATATATATTCTGTTCTTACACATATATATTCAGTTCTTACACAATATATATTCACCTCTTACACATATATATTTAGTTCTTACACATATATATTCCGATCTTACACATATATATTCCGTTTTACACATATATATTCCGTTCTTACACGTACATATTCCGTTCTTATACATAATATTCCGTTCTTACGCATATATACTCCGTTCTTACGCATATATATTCAGTTCTTACGCATATATATTCAGTTCTTACGCATATATATTCATTTCTTACACATATATGTTCAGTTATTACGCATATATATTTAGTTCTTACACATATATATTTCAGTTCTTACACATATATATTTCTGTTCTTACACATATATATTCTGTTCTTACACGTATATATTCCGTTCTTACACATATATATTCCGTTCTTACACATATCTATTCCGTTCTTACACATATATTCCGTTCTTACGCATATATATTCCGTTCTTTCGCATGTATATTCAGTTTACGCATATATATTCAGTTCTTACGATATATATTCAGTTATTACGCATATAAATTCAGTTCTTACATATATATATTCAGTTCTTAAGATTATATATTCCGTTCTTACACATATATATTCCGTTCTTACGCATATATATTCTTACACATATATTCCGTTCTTACACATATATATTCAGTTCTTACACATATATATTCTGTTCTTACACATATATATTCAGTCTTACACATATATATTCTCTTCTTACACATATATTTTCAGTTCTTACACGTATATATTCCGTTTTTACACAAATATATTCCGTTCTTACACATATATATTCCGATCTTACACTTATATTCGGTTCTTACGCATATATATTCCGTTCTTTCGCATATATATTCCGTTTTACGCATAAATATTCAGTTCTTACGCATATATATTCAGTTCTTACACATATATATTCAGTATTTACACATATATATTCAGTTCTTACGCATATATATTCCGTTCTTACACATATATATTCCGTTCTTACGCATATATATTCTTACACATATACTCCGTTCTTACACATATATATTCAGTTCTTACACATATATATTCCGTTCTTACACATATATATTCCGTTCTTACGCATATATATTCAGTTCTTACTCATATATATTCCGTTCTTACGCATATATATTAAGTTCTTACGCATATATATTCAGTTCTTATGCATATATATTCAGTTCTTACGCATATATATTGAGTTCTTACGCATATATATTCAGTTCTTACGCATATATATTCAGTTCTTAAACATATTTAGTTCAGTTCTTAAACATATTTATTCAGTTCTTACACACATATATTCAATTCTTACACATATATATTCAGTTCTTACACATTTATATTCAGTTCTTACACATATATCTTCAGATTTTACACATATATATTTAGTTCTTAAACATATATATTCCGTTCTTACACATATATATTCCGTTCTTACACATAAATATTCTGTTTTAACACATATATATTCCGTTCTTACACATATATATTCCGTTCTTACACATATATATTCCGTTCTTACGCATATATATTCCGTTCTTAACACATATATATTCAGTTCTTACACATATATATTCAGTTTTTACACATATATATTCCGTTCTTACACATATATATTCCGTTCTTACACATATAATTTCCATTCTTAAACATATATATTCCGTTCTTACATATATATATTCTGTTCTTACACATATATATTCAGTTCTTACATATATATATTCTCCTCTTACACATATATATTTAGTTCTTACACATATATATTTCCGTTCTTACACATATATATTCCATTTTACACATATATATTCCATTCTTACACGTACATATTCCGTTCTTACACATATATATTCCGTTCTTACGCATATATATTCCGTTCCTACGCATATATATTCAGTTCTTACGCATATATATTCAGTTCTTACGCATATATATTCATTTGTTTACACATATATGTTCAGTTATTACGCATATATTTAGTTCTTACACATATATATTCAGTTCTTACACATATATATTCTGTTCTACACATATATATTCTGTTCTTACACGTATATATTCCGTTCTTACACATATATATTCCGTTCTTACACATATCTATTCCGTTTCTTACACATATATTCCGTTCTTACGCATATATATTCCGTTCTTTCGCATGTATCTTTAGTTTTACGCATATATAATTCAGTTCTTACGCATATATATTCAGCTCTTACACATATATATTCAGTTCTTACACATATATATTCAGTTCTTAAGCATATATATTCCGTTCTTACACATATATATTCCGTTCTTACGCATATATATTTTTACACATATATTCAGTTCTTACAACATATATATTCAGTTCTTACACATATATATTCTGTTCTTACACAATATATATTCAGTTCTTACACATATATATTCTGTCTTACACATATATATTCAATTCTTACACATATATATTCAGTTCTTACACATATATATATTCCGTCCTTACACATATATATTCCGTTCTTACACATATATATTCCGTCCTTACACATAATATTCAGTTCTTACAATATGTATTCAGTTCTTACGCATATATATTCAGTTCTTACGCATATACATGTATATTCCGTTCTTGCACGTACATATTTCGTTCTTACACATATATATTCCGTTCTTACACATATATATTCCGTTCTTACACATATATTCCGTTCTTACACATATATACACATATATATTCCGTTCTTACACATACATATTCCGTTCTTACATCGTACATATTCCGTTCTTACACATATGTATTCCGTTGTTATACATATATATTCCGTTCTTACTCATATATAGTCAGTTCTAACTCATATATATTCACTTCTTACACATATATATTCAGTTCTTACACATTTATTCCGTTCTTACACATAATATACATATATATTCCGTTCTTACACATACATATTCCGTTCTTACACGTACATATTCCGTTCTTACACATATATATTCCGTTGTTACACATATATATTCCGTTCTTGCGCATATATATTCAGTTCTAACTCATATATATTCAGTTCTTACACATATATATTCAGTTCTTACTTACAGATATATATTCAGTTCTTACACATATATATTCAGTTCTTACACAAATATATTCCGTTCTTGCACATATATATTCCGTTATTACACGTATATATTCCGTTCTTACACATATATATTCCGTTCTTACACATATATATTCCGTTCTTACACATATATATTCAGTTCTTACGCATATATATTCCGTTCTTACACATATATATTCCGTTCTTACACATATATATTCCGTTCTTACGCATATATATTCAGTTCTTACGCATATATATTCATTTCTTATACATATACGTTCAGTTCTTACGCATATATATTCAGTTCTTACGCATATATATTCAGTTCTTACACATATATATTCAGTTATTACACATATATATTCAGTTCTTACACATATATATTCAGTTCTTACACATATATATATGAATGAATGTATGAATGAATGAATGAATGTCTTTATTTATAGAGGGTGACCCAATTAGCCAACACTAATCTCCCTTGGGGCCCTCTGCAAAGTCATACATATACATGTATAATGTAAAACATATATAACAAAACAGTGATATTTCCTTTACAATATTGCGCATACATACATGCAAATACACACACATGCACACACATCCACACACATTTACAACTATATGCACACATCATTCTTAATATATATACATAATTATATACATGGTTTGAGGTGGTGGTGTGCATAATAAAGTACCACATAGTACACAAGATGTCAATAATTATCTAAAACTGCCAAACATAACAATACTTTTACAATAATTACATTATGATTGTGTTTTCAGCCATTTAACGCAGTTAGATGTAAAGCTTTTTAAAGAAGTATATTCTCTAATATATGAAGGAATGCTATTTCACACAATTGTTCCAGCGTATGACATACTCCCTTTAAATAGTTCTTTGTTTGGTCTTGGCGTTATATAATTTAATTCGTAAGCAGATCGTAGATTTCTCTGCGAGATAACAGTAGGATGAAACATATCACAAATATATGACGGGACTGCATGTTTTGATACTCTATACATAAATTTTGCCTTTTGGAGAAATATCCTTTGCTCGATATTAAGGGAATTAATGATAACTAGTGCTTCATTTAGTGTGGTATATTGGTCGCCTAAAATAGTACGACATGCTCTTCTCTGCAAACGTAATAACAGTTGTATGTTAGCTTTCTTTGTATTTCCCCATATTATATTACAGTAATCTAGATGAGGTTGAACATATGCCTTATAAAATATTATCCGGTAATTTAAAGGAATATATGATTGTATTCTTGACAGTAGCCAGATGTTGGTTGATATTTTCTTACGAATATACATAATGTGATTATCCCACTTCAAGTGTTCATCAATATGCATTCCCAGAATTTTATCACCTGTTGTAAGTTGCAGTTCAATGTTATTGTATGTTAATGATAATTTGTTATTAACAAGTCTTGCACGCTTTTGAAGTGTAGTAACTAAGAGCACTATAGTTTTTTCTGTGTTTAAAACCATACCATTATTTAGGCACCAAGCATTGAGGGTATTTAAAGCAGTTTGAAGATTTTGCTCAATTACTGCTTTTGATGTGTTAACATCGTAGATAGTGGTATCATCCGCATACATGTCTGTATTAGATACAGTACCATCAAGACATATAGGAAGGTCATTTATGAATAATAAGAATAGGAGAGGTCCTAAAATAGAGCCTTGTGGTACACCACATGTAATTAACTGTTTATCAGAGAGAACCCCATTTAGGGAAACATTTTGTTTCCTATCTGTTAGATAAGATTTAAACCACTTAACTGTAGTGTCACTACATTTATAGATCTGCATCTTTTTTAAAAGAATGTTATGATCCACTAAGTCAAATGCTTTCCTAAAATCAACCATTATTACACCAACAAATTTACCTTCATTTAATCCTTTTAAGCACTTGTCAATCATATGAACTAAAGCCGTTTCGCAGCTGTGGCTTTTTCTAAACCCACTTTGAGATTTACATAGTAATTTATAATAATTTAAAAACTCAACAAATGAGTTGTGCACATGTTTTTCAATCAACTTGGAAAGAGTTGGTAAAATAGAAATTGGTCTGTAGTTGTTTACATTATCAGATGCACCTGATTTGAATAAGGGATTAACCTTAGCAGCTTTCCACGTATCTGGGAAAATTCCCTGTCTTATACTACAATTAATAATATATGTAATACTTTTTGATATTACATTGGCTGATAATTTTAGTAATTTAGGACCAATTTGGTCAAGTCCCGTGGATTTGGATGTATCTAGGCTGAAAAGCATTTTACGAGTTTGTTCTTCTGTTATGAAAGGAATGTTAAAGTACATGTTGTCCGGAACAGTGCGATTTACAATTGCTTTACTAATTATACTGTCCTTTTTTTAATTGGTCAAACGCAAAAAAAGGTAAAAACTCAAAAACGCGTTTGCAAACTCTGCGCATGCGCTCTACGCGCGTTTGGAAACTATGCGCATGCGCACTACGCGCGTTTGGAAACGCCCGTTTCAGAGCGTTTGGAAACGGAAAAACTGTGAGCATGCGCACTTTAAGCGTTTGCAAACCCGTTTTCGGTCGTTTTCCGTTTTTAAACGATAAACGAACGACAAACTGGTTTGAAACGGTAGATAAACGGTAAAACTCGGTAATAAAACGATTCGATAGCTGTACGCATATATATACAGTTCTTACGCATATATATATTCAGTCCTTACACATATATATTCAGTTCTTACACATATATATTCCGTTCTGATACATATATTTTCCGTTCTTACCCGTATATATTCCGTTCTTACACATATATATTCCGTTCTTACACATATATATTCAGTTCTTACGCATATATATTTCGTTCTTACACATATATTCCGTTCTTACACATATATATTCCGTTCTTACGCATATATATTCAGTTCTTACGCATATATATTCATTTCTTACACATATATGTTCAGTTCTTACGCATATATATTCAGTTTTACGCATATTATTCAGTTCTTACGCATATATATTCAGTTCTTACACATATATATTCAGTTCTTACACATATATATTCATTTCTTACACATATATATTCAGTTCTTACACATATATATTCAGTTCTTACACACATATATTCAGTTCTTACACATATATATTCCGTTTTTACAAATATATATTTCGTTCTTACACATATATATTCTGTTCTTACACATATATATTCCGATCTTACACGTATATATTCCGTTCTTACACATATATATTCCGTTCTTACACATGTATTCCGTTCTTACGCATATATATTCCGTTCTTTCGCATATATATTCAGTTTTACGCATATATATTCAGTTCTTACGCATATATATTCAGTTTTTACGCATATATATTCAGTTTTTACGCATATATATTCATTTTTTACGCATATATGTGCAGTTCTTACACATATATATTCAGTTCTTACACATATATATTCCATTCTTACACATATATATTCTGTTTTTACACATATATATTCAATTCTTACACATATATATTCAGTTCTTACGCATATATATTCCGTTCTTACACATTTATATTCCGTTCTTACGCATATATATTCTTACACATGTATTCCGTTCTTACACATATATATTCAGTTCTTACACATATATATTCCGTTCTTACACATACATTCCGTTCTTACGCATATATATTCAGTTCTTACGCATATATATTCCGTTATTACGCATATATATTCAGTTCTTACGCATATATATTCAGTTCTTACGCATATATATTCAGTTCTTACGGATATATATTCAGTTCTTACGAATATATATTCAGTTCTTACACATTTATATTCAGTTCTTACACATATATATTCAGTTCTTACACATATATATTTCGTTCTTAAACATATAAATTCCGTTCTTACACATATATATTCCGTTCTAACACATACATTTTCTGTTTTTACACATATATATTCCTTTCTTACACATATATATTCCGTTCTTACACATATATATTCCGTTCTTACGCATATATATTCATTTCTTACACATATATGTTCAGTTCTTACGCATATATATTCAGTTTTACGCATATATATTCAGTTATTACAAATATATATTCCGTTCTTACGCATAGATATTCAGTTCTTACGCATATATATTCATTTCTTACACATATATGTTCAGTTCTTACACATATATATTCCGTTCTTACACGTACATATTCCGTTCTTACACATACATATTCCGTTCTTACACATATATATTCCGTTCGTACACATATATATTCCGTTATTACACATATATATTCCTTTATAACACATATATATTCCGTTCTTACACATATATATTCCGTTCTTACACATATATATTCCGTTCTTACACGTACATATTCCGTTCTTACACATATATATTCCGTTCTTACACATATATCTTCCGTTCTTACTCATATATATTCCGTTCTTACGCATATATATTCCGTTCTTATGCATATATATTCATTTCTTACACGTATATATTCAGTTCTTACGCATATATGTTCAGTTCTTACGCATATATGTTCAGTTCTTACGCATATATAATCCGTTCAAATGCAAATATATTCCGTTCTTACACATATATATTCCGTTCTTACACGTATATCTTCCGTTCTTACACGTATATATTCCGTTCTTACACATATATATTCCGTTCATTCACATATATATTCCGTTCTTACACCTATATATTCCGTTCTTACACGTATATATTCCATTCTTACACATATATATTCCGTTCTTACACCTATATATTCCGTTCTTACACGTATATATTCCATTCTTACACATATATATTCCATTCTTACGCATATGTATTTCGTTCTGACGCATATATATTCAGTTCTTACACATATATATTCAGTTCTTTCACATATATATTCAGTTCTTACACATATATATTCAGTTCTTACACATTTATATTCCGTTCTTACACATATATATTCCGTTGTTACACATATATATACCGTTCTTACACATATATATTCAGTTCTTATGCATATATATTCAGTTCTAACGCATATATATTCAGTTCTTACGCATATATATTCAGTTCTTACGTATATATATTCAGTTCTTACGCATATATATTCAGTTCTTACGCATATATATTCATTTCTAACACATATATGTTCAGTTCTTACGCATATATATTCAGTTTTACGCATATATATTCAGTTATTACAAATATATATTTCGTTCTTACGCATATATATTCAGTTCTTACGCATATATATTCATTTCTTACACATATATGTTCAGTTCATACACATATATATTCCGTTCTTACACGTACATATTCCGTTCTTACACATACATATTCCGTTCTTTCACATATATATTCCGTTATTACACATATATATTCCGTTCTTACTCATATATATTCCGTTTTTACACATATATATTCCGTTCTTACACATATATCTTCTGTTATTACACATATATATTCCGTTCTTACACGTATATATTCCGCTCTTACACATATATATTCCGTTCTTACACATATATATTCCGTTCTTACACGTATATATTCCGCTCTTACACATATATATTCCGTTCTAACACATATATATTCCGTTCTTACACATATACTCCTTTCTTACGCATATATATTCCGTTCTTTCGCATATATACTCAATTTGACGCATATATATTCAGTTCTTACGCATATATATTCAGTTCTTACACGTATATATTTACTTCTTACAATTATATATTCAGTTCTTACGCATATATATTCCGTTGTTACACACATATATTCCGTTCTTAGGCATATATATTCCGTTCTTACACATATATATTCAGTTCTTACGCATGTATATTCCGTTCTTACGCATATATAGTCCGTTCTTACGCATATATATTCAGTTCTTACGCATATATATTCAGTTCTTACGCATATATACTCAGTTCTTACGCATATATATTCAGTTCTTACGCATATATATTTAGTTCTTACACATATATATTCAGTTCATACACATATATATTCCGTTCTTACACATATATATTCCGTTCTTACGCATATATATTCAGTTCTTACGCATATATATTCGTTTCTTACACATATATGTTCAGTTATTACGCATATATATTCAGTTCTTACACATATATATTCAGTTCTTACACATATATATTCAGTTCTTACGCATATATATTCAGTTCTTACGCATATATATTCAGTTCTTACACATATATATTCAGTTTTATGCATATATATTCAGTTCTTACGCATATATATTCAGTTCTTACGAATATATATTCAGTTCTTACGCATATATATTCAGGTCTTACATATATATATTTATTTCTTACACATATATATTCCGTTTTTACACATATATATTCCGTTCTTGCACATATATATTCTGTTATTACACATATATATTCCGTTCTTACACGTATATATTCCGTTCTTACGCATATATATTCATTTCTTACACATATATATTCAGTTCTTAGACATATATATTTAGTTCTTACACATATATATTCTGTTCTTACACATATATATTCTGTTCTTACACATATATATTCAGTTCTTACACGTATATATTCCGTTCTTTCACATATATATTCCGTTCCTACACATATATATTCCGTTCTAAAAAATATATTTCGTTCTTACGCATATATATTACGTTCTTTCGCTTATATATTCAGTTTTACGCATATATATTCAGTTCTTACACATATATATTCAGTTCTTACACATATATATTTAATTCTTACACATATATATTCAGTTCTTACGCATATATATTCTTACACATATATTCCGTTCTTACACATATATATTCAGTTCTTACACATATATATTCCGTTCTTAAACATATATATTCAGTTCTTACTCATATATATTCAGTTCTTACGCATATATATTCAGTTCTTACGCATATATATTCAGTACTTACGCATATATATTCAGTTCTTACACATATATATTCAGTTCTTACACATATATATTCAGTTCTGACACATATATATTCAGTTCTTACACATATATATTCCGTTCTTACGCATATATATTCAGTTCTTACGCATATATATTCCATTCTTACGCATATATATTCAGTTCTTACGCATATATATTCCGTTCTTACACATATATATTCCGTTCTTACGCATATATATTCTTACACGTATATATTCCGTTCTTACACATATATATTCCGTTCTTACACATATATATTCCGTTCTTACGCATATATATTCCGTTCTTACACATATATATTCCGTTCTTACGCATATATATTCAGTTCTTACACATATATATTCATTTCTTACACATATATATTCAGTTCTTACTCATATATATTCAGTTTTACGCATATATATTAAGTTATTACAAATATATATCTGTTCTTACACATATATATTCAGTTCCTACACATATTCCGTTCTTACACATATATATTGCGTTCTTACACATATATATTCCGTTCTTACACATATATATTCAGTTCTTACACATATCTATTCACTTCTTAGACATATATATTCCGTTCTTACACATATATATTGCGTTCTTACACATATATATTCCGTTCTTACGCATATATATTCAGTTCTCAGCATATATTCAGTTCTTACGCATATATATTCAGTTCTAACGCATATATGTTCAGTTATTACGCATATATGTTCAGTTCTTACGCATATATGTTCAGTTCTTACGCATATGTATTCAGTTCTTACACATATATATTTAGTTCTTACACATATATATTCCATTCTTACGCATATATATTCAGTTCTTACGCATATATATTCCGTTCTTACACATATATATTCCGTTCTTACGCATATATATTCTTACACGTATATATTCCGTTCTTACACATATATATTCCGTTCTTACACATATATATTCCGTTCTTACGCATATATATTCCGTTCTTACACATATATATTCCGTTCTTACGCATATATATTCAGTTCTTACACATATATATTCATTTCTTACACATATATATTCAGTTCTTACTCATATATATTCAGTTTTACGCATATATATTAAGTTATTACAAATATATATCCGTTCTTACACATATATATTCAGTTCCTACACATATTCCGTTCTTACACATATATATTGCGTTCTTACACATACATATTCCGTTCTTACACATATATATTCAGTTCTTACACATATCTATTCACTTCTTAGACATATATATTCCGTTCTTACACATATATATTGCGTTCTTACACATATATATTCCGTTCTTACGCATATATATTCAGTTCTCAGCATATATTCAGTTCTTACGCATATATATTCAGTTCTAACGCATATATGTTCAGTTATTACGCATATATGTTCAGTTCTTACGCATATATGTTCAGTTCTTACGCATATGTATTCAGTTCTTACACATATATATTTAGTTCTTACACATATATATTCAGTTCTTACGCATATATATTCAGTTCTAACGCATATATATTCAGTTCTTACGCATATATATTCAGTTCTTACGCATATATATTCCGTTTTTAGGCATATATATTCATTTCTTACACATATATATTCAGATCTTACACATATATATTCCGTTCTTACACGTACATATTCCGTTCTTACACATATATATTCCGTTCTTACACACATATATTCCGTTCTTAAACATATATATTCCATTCTTACACGTACATATTCCGTTCTTACACATATATATTCCGTTCTTACACATATATATTCCGTTCTTACGCATATATATTCATTTCTTACACATATATGTTCTGTTCTTACACATATGTATTTCATTTTTACACATATATATTCCGTTCTTACACATATATATTTCGTTCTTACACGTATATATTCCGTTCTTACACATATATATTCCGTAGTTTCGCATATATATTTAGTTTTACGCATATATATTCAGTCCTTACGCATATATATTCAGTTCTTACACATATATATTCAGTTCTTACGCATATATATTCCGTTCTTACGCATATATATTCCGTTCTTACGCATAT
The DNA here is from genome assembly GCA_037043455.1 of Cyrtodaria siliqua. NCBI lineage: Eukaryota > Metazoa > Mollusca > Bivalvia > Adapedonta > Hiatellidae > Cyrtodaria > Cyrtodaria siliqua. The sequence goes on along the minus strand of JAWPHD010019484.1, from coordinate 17,248 downwards.
ATATTTTTACACGTATATATTCCGTTCTTACACATATATATTCCGTTCTTACACGTACATATTCCGTTCTTACACATATATATTCCGTTCTTACACATATATATTCCGTTTTTACGCAAATATATTCATTTCTTACACGCATATGTTCAGTTCTTACACATATATATTTCGTTTTTACACATATATATTCCGTTCTTACACATATATAGTCCGTTCTTAAACGTATATATTCCGTTCTTACACATATATATTCCGTTCTTACACATATATATTCCGTTCTTACACATATATTCCGTTCTTACGCATATATATTCCGTTCTTTCGCATATATATTCAGTTTTACGCATATATATTCAGTTCTTACACATATATATTCAGTTCTTACGCATATATTTCCGTTCTTACACATATATATTCCGTTCTTACGCATATATATTCTTACACGTATATATTCCGTTCTTACACATATATATTACTTTCTTACACATATATATACCGTTCTTACACATATATATTCAGTTATTACGCATATATATTCCATTCTTACACATATATATTCCGTTCTTACGCATATATATTCAGTTCTTACGCATATATATTCATTTCTTACACATATATGTTCAGTTCTTACGCATATATATTCAGTTTTACGCATATATATTCAGTTATTACAAATATATATTCCGTTCTTACGCATATATATTCAGTTCTTACGCATATATATTCAGTTCTTACACATATATATTCAGTTCTTACGCATATATATTCCGTTCTTACACATATATATTCCGTTCTTAAGCATATATATTCTTACACGTATATATTCCGTTCTTACACATATATATTCCGTTCTTACACATATATATTCCGTTCCTACACATATATATTAAGCTCTTACGCATATATATTCCGTTCTTACACATATATATTCCGTTCTTACGCATAAATATTCAGTTCTTACGCATATATATTCATTTCTTACACATATATGTTCAGTTCTTACGCATATATATTCAGTTTTACGCATATATATTCAGTTATTACAAATATATATTCCGTTCTTACGCATAGATATTCAGTTCTTACGCATATATATTCATTTCTTACACATATATGTTCAGTTCTTACACATATATATTCCGTTCTTACAAGTACATATTCCGTTCTTACACATACATATTCCGTTCTTCAAATATATATTCTGTTCTTACACATATATATTCCGTTATAACACATATATATTCCGTTATAACACATATATATTCCGTTCTTACACATATATATTCCGTTCTTACACATATATATTCCGTTCTTACACGTATATATTCCGTTCTTACACGTATATATTCCGTTCTTTCACATATATATTCCGTTCTTACACCTATATATTCCGTTCTTACACGTATATATTCCATTCTTACACATATATATTCCGTTCTTACACCTATATAATCCGTTCTTACACGTATATATTCCATTATTACACATATATATTCCGTTCTTAAGCATATATATTTCGTTCTGACGCATATATATTCAGTTCGTACACATATATATTCAGTTCTTACACATATTAATTCAGTTCTTACACATATATATTCAGTTTTTACACATATATATTCCGTTCTTACACATATATATTCCGTTCTTACACATATATATTCCGTTCTTAAACATATATATTCAGTTCTTATGCATATATATTCAGTTCTAACGCATATATATTCAGTTCTTACGCATATATATTCAGTTCTTACGCATATATATTCAGTTCTTACGCATATATATTCAGTTCTTACACATATATATTCAGTTCTTACGCATATATATTCAGTTCTTACGTATATATATTCCGTTCTTACACATATATATTCCGTTCTTACGTATATATATTCATTTCTTATGCATATATATTCATTTCTAACACATATATGTTAATATCTTACGCATATATATTCAGTTTTACGCATATATATTCAGTTATTACAAATATATATTTCGTTCTTAAGCATATATATTCAGTTCTTACGCATATATATTTATTTCTTACACATATATGTTCAGTTCTTACACATATATATTCCGTTCTTACACGTACATATTCCGTTCTTACACATACATATTCCGTTCTTTCACATATATATTCCGTTCTTACACATATATATTCCGTTCTTACTCATATATATTCCGTTTTTACACATATATATTCCGTTCTTACACATATATATTCTGTTATTACACATATATATTCCGTTCTTACACGTATATATTCCGCTCTTACACATATATATTCCGTTCTTACACGTATATATTCCGCTCTTACACATATATATTCCGTTCTAACACATATATATTCCGTTCTTACACATATACTCCGTTCTTACGCATATATATTCCGTTCTTTCGCATATATATTCAATTTGACGCATATATATTCAGTTCTTACACGTATATATTCACTTCTTACACATTAATATTCAGTTCTTACGCATATATATTCCGTTGTTACATACATATATTCCGTTCTTACACATATATATTCAGTTCTTACGCATATATATTCCGTTCTTACGCATATATATTTCGTTCTTACGCATATATATTCAGTTCTTACGCATATAAATTCCGTTCTTACGCATATATATTCAGTTCTTACGCATATATATTCAGTTTTTACGCATATATATCTAGTTCTTACACATATATATTCAGTTCATACGCATATATATTCCGTTCTTACACATATATAATCCGTTCTTACACATATATATTCCGTTCTTACGCATATATATTCAGTTCGTACGCATATATATTCATTTCTTACACATATATATTCAGTTATTACGTATATATATTCAGTTCTTACACATATATATTCAGTTCTTACACATATATATTCTGTTCTTACACATATATATTCCGTTCTTACACGTATAAATTCCATTCTGACACATATATATTCCGTTATTACACATATATATTCCTTTCTTACACATATATTCCGTTCTTACGCATATATATTCCGTTCTTTCGCATATATATTCAGTTTTACACATATATATTCAGTTCTGATGCATATATATTCAGTTTTTACACATATATATTTAGTTCTTACACATATATATTCAGTTATTACGCATATATATTCCGTTCTTACACATATATATTCAGTTCTTAGGCATATATATACTTACACATATATTCCGTTCTTACACATATATATTCAGTTCTTAAACATATATATTCCGTTCTTACACATATATATTCCGTTCTTACGCATATATATTCAGTTCTTACTCATATATATTCCGTTCTTACGCATACATATTTAGTTCTTACGCATATATATTCAGTACTTACGCGTATGTATTCAGTACTTACACATATATATTCAGTTCTTACACATATATATTCAGTTCTTACACATATATATTCCGTTCTTACGCATATATATTCAGTTCTTACGCATATATATTCAGTTCTTACGCATATATATTCAGTTCTTACGCATATATATTCCGTTCTTACACATATATATTCAATTCTTACGCATATATATTCAGTTCTAACGCATATAAATTCAGTTCTTACGCATATATATTCATTTCTTACACATATATATTCAGTTCTTACACATATATATTCCGTTCTTACACGTACATATTCCGTTCTTATACATATATATTCCGTTCTTACACATATATATTCCGTTCTTACGCATTTATATTCTTACACGTATATATTCCGTTCTTACACATATATATATCGTTCTTACACAAATATATTCCGTTCTTATACATATATATTCAGTTCTTACGCCTATATATTGCGTTCTTACACATATATATTACGTTCTTACGCATATATATTCAGTTCTTACGCATATATATTCATTTCTTACACATATATGTTCGGTTCTTACGGATATATATTCAGTTTTACGCATATATATTTAGTTATTACAAATATATATTCCGTTCTTACACATATATATTCCGTTCTTAGACATATATATTGCGTTCTTACACATATATATTCCGTTCTTACACATATATATTCAGTTCTTACACATATCTATTCACTTATTAGACATATATATTCCGTTCTTACACATATATATTGCGTTCTTACACATATATATTCCGTTCTTACGCATATATATTCAGTTCTTACGCATATATTCAGTTCTTACGCATATATATTCAGTTCTAACGCATATATGTTCAGTTATTACGCATATATGTTCAGTTCTTACGCATATATGTTCAGTTCTTACGCATATTTATTCAGTTTTACGCATATATATTCAGTTATTACAAATATATATTCCGTTCTTACGCATATATATTCAGTTCTTACGCATATATATTCAGTTCTTACACATATATATTCAGTTCTTACGCATATATATTCCGTTCTTACACATATATATTCCGTTCTTAAGCATATATATTCTTACACGTATATATTCCGTTCTTACACATATATATTCCGTTCTGACACATATATATTCCGTTCCTACACATATATATTAAGCTCTTACGCATATATATTCCGTTCTTACACATATATATTCCGTTCTTACGCATAAATATTCAGTTCTTACGCATATATATTCATTTATTACACATATATGTTCAGTTCTTACGCATATATATTCAGTTTTACGCATATATATTCAGTTATTACAAATATATATTCCGTTCTTACGCATAGATATTCAGTTCTTACGCATATATATTCATTTCTTACACATATATGTTCAGTCTTACACATATATATTCCGTTCTTACAAGTACATATTCCGTTCTTACACATACATATTCCGTTCTTCAAATATATATTCTGTTCTTACACATATATATTCCGTTATAACACATATATATTCCGTTATAACACATATATATTCCGTTCTTACACACATATATTCCGTTCTTACACATATATATTCCGTTCTTACACGTATATATTCCGTTCTTACACGTATATATTCCGTTCTTTCACATATATATTCCGTTCTTACACCTATATATTCCGTTCTTACACGTATATATTCCATTCTTACACAATATATTCCGTTCTTACGCATACACATTACGTTCTTACACATATATATTCCGTTCTTACACATATATATTCCGTTCTTACGCATATATATTCAGTTCTTATATTCAGTTCTTACACATATATATTCAGTTCTTACACATATTAATTCAGTTCTTACACATATATATTCAGTTTTTACACATATATATTCCGTTCTTACACATATATATTCCGTTCTTACACATATATATTCCGTCTTAAACATTATATATTCAGTTCTTATGCATATATATTCAGTTCTAACGCATATATATTCAGTTCTTACGCATATATATTCAGTTCTTACGCATATATATTCAGTTCTTACGCATATATATTCAGTTCTTACGCATATATATTCAGTTCTTACGCATATATATTCAGTTCTTACGTATATATATTCCGTTCTTACACATATATATTCCGTCTTACGTATATATATTCATTTCTTATGCATATATATTCATTTCTAACACATATATGTTCATATCTTACGCATATATATTCAGTTTACGCATATATATCAGTTATTACAAATATATATTTCGTTCTTAAGCATATATATTCAGTTCTTAAGCATATATATTTATTTCTTACACATATATGTTCAGTTCTTACACATATATATTCCGTTCTTACACGTACATATTCCGTTCTTACACATACATATTCCGTTCTTTCACATATATATTCCGTTCTTACACATATATATTCCGTTCTTACTCATATATATTCCGTTTTTACACATATATATCGTTCTTACACATATATATTCTGTTATTACACATATATATTCCGTTCTTACACGTATATATTCCGCTCTTACACATATATATTCGTCTTACACGTATATATTCCGCTCTTACACATATATATTCCGTTCTTACACATATATATTCAGTTCTTACACATATATATTCAGTTCTTAGACATATATATTCAGTTCTTACGCATATATATTCAGTTCTTACGCATATATATTCAGTTCTTACGCATATATATCCGTTCTTACGCATAAATATCCGTTCTTAACATTAATATTCAGTTCTTACGCATATATATTCCGTTGTTACATACATATATTCCGTTCTTACACATATATATTCAGTTCTTACGCATATATATTCCGTTCTTACGCATATATATTTCGTTCTTACGCATATATATTCAGTTCTTACGCATATAAATTCCGTTCTTACGCATATATATTCAGTTCTTACGCATATATATTCAGTTTTTACGCATATATATCTAGTTCTTACACATATATATTCAGTTCATACGCATATATATTCCGTTCTTACACATATATAATCCGTTCTTACACATATATATTCCGTTCTTACGCATATATATTCAGTTCGTACGCATATATATTCATTTCTTACACATATATATTCAGTTATTACGTATATATATTCAGTTCTTACACATATATATTCAGTTCTTACACATATATATTCTGTTCTTACACATATATATTCCGTTCTTACACGTATAAATTCCATTCTGACACATATATATTCCGTTATTACACATATATATTCCTTTCTTACACATATATTCCGTTCTTACGCATATATATTCCGTTCTTTCGCATATATATTCAGTTTTACACATATATATTCAGTTCTGATGCATATATATTCAGTTTTTACACATATATATTTAGTTCTTACACATATATATTCAGTTATTACGCATATATATTCCGTTCTTACACATATATATTCAGTTCTTAGGCATATATATACTTACACATATATTCCGTTCTTACACATATATATTCAGTTCTTAAACATATATATTCCGTTCTTACACATATATATTCCGTTCTTACGCATATATATTCAGTTCTTACTCATATATATTCCGTTCTTACGCATACATATTTAGTTCTTACGCATATATATTCAGTACTTACGCGTATGTATTCAGTACTTACACATATATATTCAGTTCTTACACATATATATTCAGTTCTTACACATATATATTCCGTTCTTACGCATATATATTCAGTTCTTACGCATATATATTCAGTTCTTACGCATATATATCAAGTTCTTACGCATATATATTCCGTTCTTACACATATATATTCAATTCTTACGCATATATATTCAGTTCTAACGCATATATATTCAGTTCTTACACATATCTATTCACTTATTAGACATATATATTCCGTTCTTACACATATATATTGCGTTCTTACACATATATATTCCGTTCTTACGCATATATATTCAGTTCTTACGCATATATTCAGTTCTTACGCATATATATTCAGTTCTAACGCATATATGTTCAGTTATTACGCATATATGTTCAGTTCTTACGCATATATGTTCAGTTCTTACGCATATTTATTCAGTTCTTAAGCATATATATTCAGTTCTTACGCATATGTATTCAGTTCTTACGCATATATATTCAGTTCTTACGCATATATATACTTACACATATATTCCGTTCTTACACATATATATTCCGTTCTTACACATATATATTCCGTTCTTACACATATATATTCAATTCTTACGCATATATATTCAGTTCTTACGCATATATATTCAGTTCTTACGCATATATATTCAGTTCTTAAGCATATATATTCAGTTCTTACGCATATATATTCAGTTCTAACACATATATATTCAGTTCTTACGCATATATATTCAGTTCATACGCATATATATTCAGTTTTACGCATATATATTCAGTTCATACACATACATATTCCGTTCTTACGCATATATATTCCGTTCTTACGCATATATATTCAGTTCTTACGCATATATATTCATTTCTTACACATATATATTCAGTTCTTACACATATATATTCAGTTCTTACACGTACATATTCCGTTCTTATACATATATATTCCGTTCTTACACATATATATTCCGTTCTTACGCATGTATATTCTTACACGTATATATTCCGTTCTTACACATATATATACCGTTCTTACACAAATATATTCCGTTCTTATACATATATATTCAGTTCTTACGCTTATATATTTCGTTCTTACACGTATATATTCCGTTCTTACACATATATATTCAGTTCTTACACATATATATTCCGTTCTTACACATATATTCCGTTCTTACGTATATATATTCCGTAGTTTCGCATATATATTCAGTTCTTACGCATATATATTCAGTTCTTACGCATATATATTCAGTTTTACGCATATATATTCAGTTCATACACATATATATTCCGTTCTTACGCATATACATTCAGTTCTTAGGCATATATATTCATTCTTACACATATATATTCAGTTCTTACACATATATGTTCCGTTCTTACACGTACATATTCCGTTCTTACACAAATATATTCCGTTCTTACACATATATATTCCGTTCTTAAACATATATATTCCGTTCTTACACGTACATATTCAGTTCTTACACATATATATTCCGTTCTTACACATATATATTCCGTTCTTACGCATATATATTCATTTCTTACACGCATATGTTTAGTTCTTACACATATATATTTCGTTTTTACACATATATATTCCGTTCTTACACATATATATTCCGTTCTTACGCATATATATTCAATTTTTACGCATATATATTCATTTCTTACACATATATGTTCAGTTCTTACGCATATATATTCAGTTTTACGCATATATATTCAGTTATTACAAATATATATTTCGTTCTTACGCATATATATTCAGTTCTTACGCATATATATTCATTTCTTACACATATATGTTCAGTTCTTACACATATAGATTCCTTTCTTACACGTACATATTCCGTTCTTACACATACATACTCCGTTCTTTCAAATATATATTCCGTTCTTACACATATATATTCCGTTCTTACTCATATATATTCCGTTTTTACACATATATATTCCGTTCTTACACATATATATTCCGTTATTACACATATATTTTCCGTTCTTACACGTATATATTCCGATCTTACACATATATATTCCCTTCTTACACATATATATTCCGTTCTTACACGTATATATTCCGCTCTTACACATATATATTCCGTTCTAACACATATATATTCCGTTCTTACACATATATTCCGTTCTTACGCATATATATTCCGTTCTTTTGCATATATATTCAATTTTACGCATATATATTCAGTTCTTACGCATATATATTCAGTTCTTACACGTAAATATTCACTTCTTACACATATATATTCAGTTCTTACGCATATATATTCCGTTGTTACACACATTATTCCGTTCTTAGGCATATATATTCCGTTCTTACACACATATATTCAGTTCTTACGCATATATATTCCGTTCTTACGCATATATATTCCGTTCTTACGCATATATATTCCGTTCTTAGGCATATATATTCCGTTCTTACACATATATATTCCGTTCTTACGCATATATATTCAGTTGTTACGCATATATATTCATTTCTTACACATATATGTTCAGTTATTACGCATATATATTCAGTTCTTACACATATATATTCAGTTCTTACACATATATATTCTGTTCTTACATATATATATTCCGTTCTTACATGTATATATTCCGTTCTGACACATATATATTCCGTTATTACACATTTATATTCCTTTCTTACACATATATTCCGTTCTTACGCATATATATCCGTTCTTTCGCATATATATTCAGTTTTACACATATATATACAGTTCTTACGCATATATATTCAGTTCTTACACATATATATTCAGTTCTTACACATATATATTCAGTTCTTACGCATATATATTCCGTTCTTACACATATATATTCAGTTCTTACGCATATATATACTTACACATATATTCCGTTCTTAAACATATATATTCCGTTCTTACACATATATATTCCGTTCTTACGCATATATATTTAGTTCTTACTCATATATATTCCGTTCTTACGCATATATATTCAGTTCTGACGCATATATATTCAGTACTTACGCGTATATATTCAGTACTTACACATATATATTCAGTTCTTACACATATATATTCAGTTCTTACACATATATATTCAGTTCTTACACATATATATCAGTTCTTACGCATATATATTCCGTTCTTACGCATATATATTCAGTTCTTACGCATGTATATTCCGTTCTTACACATATATTCAGTTCTTACGCATATATATTCAGTTCTAACGCATATATATTCAGTTCTTACGCATATATATTCAGTTCTTACGCATATATATTCAGTTCTTACACATATATATTCAGTTCTTACGCATATATATTCAGTTCTTACGCATATATATTCAGTTTTACGCATATATATTCAGTTCATACACATATATATTCCGTTCTTACGCATATATATTCAGTTCTTAGGCATATATATTCATTTCTTACACATATATATTCAGTTCTTACACATATATATTCCGTTCTTACACGTACATATTCCGTTCTTTCACATATATATTCCGTTCTTACACATATATATTCCGTTCTTAAACATATATATTCCGTTCTTACACGTACATATTCCGTTCTTACACATATATATTCCGTTCTTACACATATATATTCCGTTCTTACGCATATATATTCATTTCTTACACGCATATGTTCAGTTCTTACACATATATATTTCGTTTTTACACATATATATTCCGTTCTTACACATATATATTCCGTTCTTACACGTATATATTCCGTTCTTTCACATATATATTCCGTTCTTACACATATATATTCCGTTCTTACACATATATTCCGTTCTTACGCATATATATTCCGTTCTTACGTATATATATTCAGTTCTTACACATATATATTCAGTTCTTACGCATATATATTCCGTTCTTACACATATATATTCCGTTCTTACGCATATATATTCAGTTCTTACGCATATATATTCATTTCTTACACATATATGTTCAGTTCTTACGCATATATATTCAGTTTTACGCATATCGTTCAGTTATTACAAATATATATTCCGTTCTTACGCATATATATTCAGTTCTTACGCATATATATTCAGTTCTTACACATATATTTTCAGTTCTTACGCATATTATTCCGTTCTTACACATATATATTCCGTTCTTACGCATATATATTCTTACACGTATATATTCCGTTCTTACACATATATATTCCGTTCTTACACATATATATTCCGTTCTTACACATATATATTAAGCTCTTACGCATATATATTCCGTTCTTACACATATATATTCCGTTATTACGCATATATATTCAGTTCTTACGCATATATATTTATTTCTTACACATATATGTTCAGTTCTTACGCATATATATTCTGTTTTACGCATATATATTCAGTTATTACAAATATATATTCCGTTCTTACGCATAGATATTCAATTCTTACGCATATATATTCATTTCTTACACATATATGTTCAGTTCTTACACACATATATTCAGTTTTACGCATATATATTCAGTTATTACACATATATATTCCGTTCTTACACATATATATTCCGTTCTTACAAATATATATTCCGTTATTACACATATATATTCCGTTATAATACATATATATTCCGTTCTTACACATATATATTCCGTTCTTACACATATATATTCCGTTCTTACGCATATATATTCCGTTCTTACACATATATATTCAATTCTTACACATATATATTCAGTTCTTACGCATATATTTCCGTTCTTACACATATATATTCCGTTCTTACGCATATATATTCTTACATGTATATATTCCGTTCTTACACATATATATTCCTTTCTTACACATATATATTCAGTTCTTACGCATATATATTCCGTTCTTACACATATATATTCCGTTCTTACGCATATATATTCAGTTCTTACGCATATATATTCATTTCTTACACATATATGTTCAGTTCTTACGCATATATATTCAGTTTTACGCATATATATTCAGTTTTTACAAATATATATTCCGTTCTTACGCATATGTATTCAGTTCTTACGCATATATATTCAGTTCTTACACATATATATTCAGTTCTTACGCATATATATTCCGTTCTTACACATAAGTATTCCGTTCTTACGCATATATATTCTTACACGTATATATTCCGTTCTTACACATATATTCCGTTCTTACACATATATATTCCGTTCTTACACATATATATTCCGTTCTTACGCATACATATTCAGTTCTTACGCATATATATTCAGTTTTACGAATATATATGCAGTTATTACAAATATATATTCCGTTCTTACGCATAGATATTCAGTTCTTATGCATATATATTCATTTCTTACACATATATGTTCAGTTCTTACACATATTTATTCCGTTCTTACACGTACATATTCCGTTCTAACACATACATATTCCGTTCTTACACATATATATTCCGTTCTTACAAATATATATTCCGTTATTACACATATATATTCCGTTATAACACATATATATTCCGTTAATACACATATATATTCCGATCTTACACATATATATTCCGTTCTTACACGTACATATTCCGTTCTTACACATATATATTCCGTTTCTTACACATATATATTCCGTTCTTACTCATATATATTCCGTTCTTACGCATATATATTCAGTTGTTATGCATATATATTCATTTCTTACACATATATATTCAGTTCTTACGCATATATGTTAAATTCTTCCGCATATATGTTCAGTTCTTACGCATATATAATCCGTTCAAATGCATATATATTCCGTTCTTACACATATATATTCCGTTCTTACACGTATATCTTCCGTTCTTACACGTATATATTCCTTTCTTACACATATATATTCAGTTCTTACACATATATTTTCCGTTCTTACACATATACATTCCGTTCTTACACATATATATTCCGTTCTTACACTTATATATTCCGTTATTACACATATATATTCAGTTCTTACACATATATATTCAGTTTTTACGCATATATATTCAGTTCTTACACATATATATTCTTACACATATATTCCTTTCTTACACATATATATTCAGTTCTTACACATATATATTCCGTTCGGACACATATATATTCCGTTCTAACGCATATATATCAGTTCTTACGCATATATATTCCGATCTTATGCATATATATTCAGTTCTTACGCATATATATTCAGTTCTTACGCATATATATTCAGTACTTACGCATATATATTCAGTTCTTAAATATATATATTCAGTTCTTACACATATATATTCCGTTCTTACACATATGTATTCCGTTCTTACACATATATCCGTTCTTACACATATGTATTCCGTTCTTACACATATATATTCAGTTCTTACACATATATATTCACTTCTTACACATATATATTGCGTTCTTACACATATATATTCCGTTCTTACACGTACATATTCCGTCTTACACATATATATTCCGTTCTTACACATATATAGTTCATTTCTTACACATATATGTTCAGTTCTTACCACATATATATTCCGTTTCTTACACGTACATATTCCGGTTCTTACACATATATATTCCGTTCTTACACATATATATTCAGTTCTTACAAATATATATTCAGTTCTTACAAAGTATATATTCAGTTCTAACACATATATATTCCGTTCTTACACATATATATTCCGTTCTTACACAATATATATTCCGTTCCTACACGTATATATTCCGTTCTAACACATATATAATCCGTTCTATTCATTTATTACACATATATGTTCAGTTCTTACGCATATATATTCAGTTTTACGCATACATATACAGCTATTAAACATATATATTCCGTTCTTACGCATATATATTCAGTTCTTACGCATATATATATTCATTTCTTTCACATATATGTTCAGTTCTTACACATATATATTCCGTTCTTACACGTACATATTCCGTTCTTACACATATATATTCCGATCTTACACATATATGTTCAGTTCTTACACATATATAGTCACTTCTTACACATATATATTTCGTTCTTACACATATATATTCCGTTCTTACACGTACATATTTCGTTCTTATACATATATATTCCGTTCTTACATCTATATATTCTGTTCTTACGCATATATATTCAGTTCTTACGCATATATATTCAGTTCTTACACATATATATTCAGTTCTTACAGATATATATTCAGTTATTACGCAAATATATTCAGTACTTACGCATATATATTCAGTTCTTAAATATATATATTCAGTTCTTACACATATATATTCCGTTCTTACACATATGTATTCCGTTCTTACACATATTCAGTTCTTACACATATATATTCACTTCTTACACATATATATTGCGTTCTTACACATATATATTCCGTTCTTACACGTACATATTCCGTTCTTACACATATATATTCCGTTCTTACACATATATATTCAGTTCTTACAAATATATATTCAGTTCTTACAAGTATATATTCAGTTCTAACACATATATATTCCGTTCTTACACATATATATTCCGTTCTTACACATATATATTCCGTTCTTACACGTATATATTCCGTTCTAACACATATATATTCCGTTCTTACACATATATATTCAGTTCTTACACATATACATTCATTTATTACACATATATGTTCAGTTCTTACGCATATATATTCAGTTTTACGCATACATATTCAGCTATTAAACATATATATTCCGTTCTTACGCATATATATTCAGTTCTTACGCATATATATATTCATTTCTTTCACATATATGTTCAGTTCTTACACATATATATTCCGTTCTTACACGTACATATTCCGTTCTTACACATATATATTCCGATCTTACACATATATGTTCAGTTCTTACACATATATAGTCACTTCTTACACATATATATTTCGTTCTTACACATATATATTCCCTTCTTACACGTACATATTTCGTTCTTACACATATATATTCCGTTCTTACATCTATATATTCTGTTCTTACGCATATATATTCAGTTCTTACGCATATATATTCAGTTCTTACACATATATATTCAGTTCTTACAGATATATATTCAGTTCTTATGCAAATATATTCAGTTCTTACGCATATATATTCAGTTCTTACGCATATATATTCAGTTATTACGCATATATATTTAGTTCTTACGCATATATATTCAGTTCTTACGCATATATATTCATTTCTTACACATATATGTTCAGTTCTTATACATATATATTCAGTTCTTACACGTACATATTCCGTTCTTACACATTCCGTTCTTACACATATATATTCAGTTCTTACACATATATATTCATTTCTTACACATATATATTCAGTACTTACACATATATATTCAGTTCATATTCCGTTCTTACACATATATATTCCGTTCTTACACACATATATTCCGTTTTTACGCATATATATTCCGTTCTTACACATATATATTCCGTTCTTACGCATATATATTCAGTTCTTACGCATATATATTCATTTCTTACACATATATGTTCAGTTCTTACACACATATATTCAGTTTTACGCATATATATTCAGTTATTATACATATATATTCCGTTCTTACGCATATATATTTAGTTCTTACGCATATATATTAATTCCTTACACATATATGCTCAGTTCTTACACATATATATTCCGTTCTTACACGTACATATTCCGTTCTTACACATATATATTTAGTTCTTACACATACGTATTTAGTTCTTACACATATATATTCAGTTCTTACGCATATATATTCAGTTCTTACGCATATATTTTCCGTTCTTACACATATATATTCCGTTCTTACGCATATATATTCTTACACATATATTCCGTTCTTACACATATATATTCCGTTCTTACACATATATATTCCGTTCTAACGCATATATATTCCGTTCTTACACATATTTATTCCATTCTTACTCGAATATATTCCGTTCTTACACGTATATATTCCGTTTTTACACATATATATTCCGTTTTTATACATATATATTCCGTTCTTACACATATATATTCTGTTCTTACACATATATATTCCGTTCTTACACATATGTATTCCGTTATTACACATATATATTCCGTTCTTACACATATATATTCCGTTATTACACATATATATTCCGTTCTTTCTCATATATATTCAGTTTTATGCATATATGTTCAGTTCTTACGCATATATATTCTGTTTGTACACATATATATTCCGTTCTTACACATATATATTCAGTTCTTACGCATATATATTCCGTTCTTACACATATATATTCCGTTCTTACACATATATATTCTTACACATATATTCCGTTCTTACACATATATATTCAGTTCTTACGCATATATATTCAGTTCTTACGCATATATATTCCGTTCTTACGCATATATATTTAATTCTTACACATATATATTCAGTACTTACACATATATATTCACTTCTTACACATATATATTCCGTTCGTTCACATATATATTCCGTTCTTAAACATATATATTCCGTTCTTACGCATATATGTTCAGTTCTTACGCACATTTATTCAATTCTTACGAATATATATTCCGTTCTTACACATATATATTCCGTTCTTACGCATATATATTCTTACACATATATTCCGTTCTTACACATATATATTCCGTTGTTACACATATATATTCCGTTCTAACGCATATATATTCCGTTCTTACACATATATATTCCGTTATTACACATATATATTCCGTTCTTACACATATATATTCCGTTATTACACATATATATTCCGTTCTTTCGCATATATATTCAGTTTTATGCATATATGTTCAGTTCTTACGCATATATATTCTGTTTGTACACATATATATTCAGTTCTTACACATATATATTCAGTTCTTACGCATATATATTCCGTTCTTACACATATATATTCCGTTCTTACACATATATATTCTTACACATATATTCCGTTCTTACACATATATATTCAGTTCTTGCACATATATATTCACTTCTTACACATATATATTCCGTTCGTACACATATATATTCCGTTCTTAAACATATATATTCCGTTCTTACGCATATATGTTCAGTTCTTACGCACATATATTCAATTCTTACGCATATATATTCCGTTCTTACACATATATATTCCGTTCTTACGCATATATATTCTTACACATATATTCCGTTCTTACACATATATATTCCGTTGTTACACA
>JAWPHD010019483.1:0-35525 GCA_037043455.1 Cyrtodaria siliqua | reverse complement strand
TGGAATTATCAAAAAGGCGTATGTATCAGATGCATGACTGGATTGTGTGTACACTCATTGTCCCCAGTTGTAAGTCAGAGGGTTCATTCACCTGAGCATTGTTGCTGAGTTTCACCAGATGACTTGTGAGATATTGTACTGCGGGTGTGTTTCTACTTCATAATGACCGAGGTCGAATCAGCCTCTTTTTATGATTTTATCATCAACCTGTAAATCTTTTACTAAAGTGTTGTCACCCTTTTGAAGTGGTTTTAAAGGTACGCACTCCTTTTCGCGAAATCAAAATGCTGTTTTTGATTTGCGTCGGGCTACTTGTAATGTGTTTTATTCAGTATTTGGACATGAATTCTTCAAACACTTTTGAGGAATACTGAGGGCCATTGTCTGACGTCACAGTCCAAGTCTACCGAATATTGACCTCAGGTGACTTATTATGTCCTGTGAAGTTGTTGAGTTGAGTTTTGCCAACTCAGTGAATCGTGAGAAGTAGTCTACAACTAAAAGATATGAGTGACCTTTCCACATGAACAAATCAGATCCTAAATGTTTTCCAAGGGCGGTCATCAGTAGTGATCATTGGCTCGGCATGATCATTTTGCAATTTTGCACAGACGTCACAAGATTTTCAATATCAGTGTTAATCCCTAGCCACCAAACCTCTGTTTACATTTCGTTATCCTTTGATGGCTCTCATGAAGTTTTGAGTTAAAAAAACACATTTTTCTATAAAAAAAATTGTATTAAAATCTATTAAATTAATTTTCATATTCCTTACATACGTATGTAAATAACCTACCATTTGCAGTAGAATCTCAACACTATACTATAAGGCTATTAATATTCTATCAATTTGGCGTTGTGCGATATGTTTAAAAATATAAATATAACACAAGACGTGTAATCCTTTTTCAGACGAATAAAGAAAAGAAACACATTTTGACAAGTATGTTCTGGTAATAAAGCAGCTGATTGAAACTGCAATTATTTGAAGTATATGTTGTGATACCCCCTAGAGATATCATTTGTGATTACTGGTACTTGTTGCAAAATTGTAACATTTTAGTACAAGAGAATGAAATAATTTAAGCCAACATTTTTCAACAACCGAGTAAACAGTCAGAGCTCTAACCTTAAACAGTTACAAGTTTTATAACTGCTGGAAGTTATTAAAATGCCAAATTATTATCTCCCTTTGGTTTAGAGTAGCAGATACTTTTCCCTAAATCAGTTGCCAAGATCATTTGCTAATAAATCAAAATAGTTGCCAAATGTGCAGTGTTTATTTATGTCTGAATACTTATTATTAAGGATAAATACATCTTCATCAAGATGCAATTAGCTGTTGTTCACTAATTGTCATGTTGGTGCCTACAAAATGATTTTTAATAAATTTTATTGCATAACAGTAGGTAACTTTAGAGGCTTTGGGCATTGGATTTTCATCGATGCTCATAGAATTTTATTGCATGGTTGTAAAGTTGAATAATCACTCTACCTGGAGAAAATTATATATATACAGGAAAAATTCCTGTACAGAAGATAGAATGCATCTAAACTTGAATGATTTTGTGGTAGTAACTGCTTCTGGTTACTATCCCATTTTTAGTTTTTTTTTTAATAACAGTCACAGGTTATGAAAAACGTAACTGTTTAAGGTTAGAGCTTTGACTGGTAAAGTCAATCATGAAAAATAGTAATCGATTAATCAAATCAAAGGCTTAACTGATCGATGATCAATCAAATTGATTAATCGGAACAACACTAGCAAAATATATAGATAGAAAGATAGATAACATGGAGATATTTGATGGAAGACCCCATGGAATAAGACCTAAATGTTGCTCTAAGGGATGGAATTAGTAAATTTTTACATTTGTCTAATTCCCTAGGGTATTCCCGCCATGCTCCCCAATTTGTCTAATTCCCCCGGGTATTCCCGCCATGCTCCCCAGTTTGTCTAATTATCCTAGATATTCTCGCCATCCTCCCCAGTTTGTCTAATTACCCTGGGTATTCCCGCCATCCTCCCCAGTTTGGCTAATTACCCTGGGTATTCCTGCCATCCACCCCAGTTCGTCTAATTCCCCTGGATATTCCTGCCATCCTCCCCAGTTTGTCTAATTACCCAGTGTATTCCCGCTATCCTCCCCAGTTTTTCTAATTCCCCTGGGTATTCCCGCCATCATCCCCAGCTTGTCTAATTCCCCCGGGTATTCCTGCCATTCTCACCAGTTTTGTCTTATTCCCCTGGGTATTCCCGCCATCCTCGCCAGTTTGTCTAATACCCCTGGGTATTATCGCCATCCTCCCCAGTTTCCCCTGGGTATTCCTGCCATCCTCCCAAGTTTCCCCTGGGTATTCCCGTCATCCTCCCCAGTTTGTCTATTTCCCCTGGGTATTCCTGCCATCCTACCTACATTTTGTCTAATTATTACTCTAGGTATTCCCGCCATCCTCCCCAGTGGGGAAAAACAATGATAGGTGAATCTTATTCAGGTATGGTACTGTGAAAGTATGCCATCCTTCAGAGGAATTCATGTATTGTGGTTGGTGTGCATTTATAAGAGAAGTCTTAAAAAATAATCTTCTCTAAATTGCAAGTGCTAGAGCTTTTAAGTATTTTGCATGTAGCTTGGTCATCTACCAAGTTTATTCAAATGGTGAATCTTGGGAGATATTTTCCTTGAGTCTCGTTCGTCGGATTCGGACGTAAAGCGGTTCCTTGTATGTTGTAACAGAGTCTAGCCTCTTAGGTTGTAAAGAACTGTAGGATCATATAATCATCAGACCCCAGTACCGTTCATTATCAACATGGCATATTAAGAAATATATTTTATAAAACATAAATTACAAAGGAAGAAGTATGCAGTAATCATTGCTTAAATGTAATGTACCATCATTGCTTAAATTTAATGTACCATCATTGCTTAAATCTATTCTTTTACTAATTAAGCTGGTATGCATAATTCCTTTAATTGACCATTACTGTTCCAGTAAATGACAAACCTGTCTTAATTTATACTTAGAAACAGTCACACGTCTTTACAGAGTTGATGTAGTGTACATACTGTATACCATGCAGACTGGTGTGACATGAATTCTGATTACTGAATACTATTATTGGGGTGTATCTAGGTAAAATGTATACAGGTTTTTAAGTAATTTGTATATAATTGGATTGAGTCTTACCATTAAAGTGTTTCTGGTTTTACCATGAAGTGTTTTGTTTTGTTGGTCCACCTTCTCAACCCTTTTATCTGCTCCTTTCGTTTGCTTCCCCCCACTCTGTCTTCCACCAGCTCTGCTGTTGTCCCTGGATGGCTATCTGTTGTGACATAATTTCTGTTGAAACATCGCTGTATTTTCTGTTTCTACGACCACTCTCGCTGTTCACCCGCAGTTCACCTGATGTTTCTATTTTTTCCTTTGGAGTGGACTGTTTCTGGAACATTGCTGATATGCCATATATTATTGTCTATTAATGTGAAACAGCCTCGCCATAGTACTATGCCACTACTAGGCTACTGGCCACTACTAGGCTACTGGCCACTAGGCTACTGGCCACTACTAGGCTACTGGCCACTACTAGGCTACTGGCCACTAGGCTACTGGCCACTACTAGGCTACTGGCCACTACTAGGCTACTGGCCACTGCATACTTCAGTTGCGCCAGATAAAGAACCAACACATTTCTGTCTACAGCATTCCTTCTTTCAATGAACGTCGGCCTTAACATCGTCACAAGACCGATATGAGGTACTATCTACTTCTGAAACAAATTTGAGAACGTGGAAGGTGGATTTTTTCCAGATACCATAAGCAATGAATTAATGAAACATGATATGGAGAGACCAGCATCCGGCGGGGTTTGAACCCACGACCTTCCACTTGTGGGCTCAGTGCTCTTACCAGTAGGCTGTAGGACCTTACTTTGATTGTTGCCTTGGAAGTTGTTTTGATTGTTCAGTCTTAAAACTAGGCGTAAAATATATGCTCAATGTGAACAATAATTCAGTAGGTATTCACCATGTAATGATTTTGTACAGCCTATTAAATTATTTTAGAATTATTTTATTTTTAGAATTTTGTGATTCTTGGGTTTTAAGAAACTCATTACTCGATGACAAACGGTCTTAATCTGTTTCTGACAGCAATTAAAAGGCCCATTCAGTTCTGAGAACACACTGAGTTGCATCATAATAGCATGACGTGATGTCATAATAGCAGGGTGTGATGTCATACCAGAAAGTGATGTCATTATAGAACCAACCAAATGAAAATATGAATGAAGCATTCTGATTGGTTCGTTGTTCAAAATTGGACCAATGAAACCAGTTAATTTAAAGCTTATTACATTCTCAGAACACACTGAGGTTTACCGGACATTAATTGATTGAATTGATTGAATTGGATTTTATAGTCACACCAACAGCTAAGGTCATATGGCGACTTTCCAGCTTCCATTGGTGGAGGAAGACCACAGGCGCCCCTCCGGGCAATTTTCGTGCACGAGCGAAAACCTGGGTAGAACCACCGACGTTCCGCAAGCCAGCTGGATAGCTTCCTCACATAAAGATTCCTAGGCCCCTGAGGGATCGAACCTACAGCGGTGAGGGGCAAGTGATTTCAAGTCAGAGACGTTAACCACTCAGCCACGGACGCCCCTACTGGACATTGAGAAATGAGGTTCTTGAAACCCAGAAACACAAAATTCTAATAATAAAAATTTTTTATGATTTAATAGACTGTTTGTAATGTTTTTTGAATAATAGCTAAATGACAGGGAATATTTAGCAATCTAAAAAACAAACAAAATGTATCACAAAATGATTCAAGGTACATGTAACCAGCCGACTTAAACAGCCATGCGGTTTTATCGAAATTTTACATATTTACTTATTTATTTTTATCACATAACATGGCTTTCGGAAGTATAATAAAGTCATGACTTATTTCTCAGCAAATGGGGACCGAATCACCGTGTTTGTTTACAGTAAAAATTTAATCCCAATTGTTTGCATGTTATATCATATGATATGTTCAGACACCTTTAATATTTATCCTTATTTGAAATCTTTATAAAAACACATGTTAGTTACGTTAAATTGAGTTTAAAATGCCGCATTATTTGTAGGGCGAACACGTTACAGTTAAAATGCCGCATTATTTACGTTAAAATGCCGCATTATTTGTAGGGCGAACACGTTACAGCCGCATAACGTAGTCGACGTCATGAAAACGACAACACGACATCATGATTATTTTCTCTCACAAATTAAAAGATAAATTGACAACATTAAAGTGAAACTATCACATGGTAGGTGTGTTATGTGATAAATAGAATCTTACATTTGTGTCTGTGTATTATTGACTTTAATAAACTCATTGGATAAAAGGATAGGATACTCGGCAGAGGCTCGTATCCTATCATTTTATCCAACTTGTTTATTAATCAATAATACACAGTGATGAATGTAAGATCCATATGAAAACAGCTGAAGTATAACTTTAATGTCATATATAATAGGATTATTACTATAGTAACTTGTTCCTGAAGTTTGTGTCACCTGCAGCATGTAATTAACATGTCGCCAGTACTTAGATATCTCCGCCCTATTGTTGATGTCGGAGTATATTGACATTAGGTTATATTATAATACAGTAGCATGTGCTTTATTATACTGTTGTTTGTCGGAGGTATAGTATTGGTTTGATTGGTTAAAATGGATAAATCATTGACAAATCATTGACAAATGGCGACATGTAATTATCGCTAGAGCAGGATAACACGCCAGACGAAGGAACTATGTATATATTATTGATACGTATATAATAAATGTATTTTATAAAAACTGAGAATATTTTATGGAGTTATGATTCGTTATTGAAAAACAAGAAGCACCAATACTGGTGCGAATGCCAGATTGCGAATTGCTAACTTTTATGCAAAATTTGACATTAAAAGTGGGAAAGGTTTGGTAAAAGGCATGAGAGTCATGGTGCTTGTAAAACAGATGATGAAGATGTATGCCAAGTTTCAAAGTTTGTTGTCGATATGTTTTTGGAACATGACATTCAAAATTTTAACCAACCCATCTAAGTGGTAACGGGTGATAATTCCAGCAAAAAAAGGACAGTTATGGTGCTTTCCACATATAACAGTATTAAATCATTTTAGAATTATTCTATATTTAGAATTTTATGATTCTTGGTTTCAAGAAACTCATTACTCATTGAGAGATACAGACGGTCAAAATCTATTTCTCACAGCAATTTAAATGCTCAGTCAGTTCTCAGAACAGACTGAGTTGCATCATAGTGGCATGCCGTGATGTCATAATACCAGGATGTGATGTCATGATGGAAACAACCAAATGAAAATATGAATGAAGCATTCTGATTGGTTCAGTGATAAAAATTGGACCAATGAAACCAGTAAATTTAAAACTCGTTACATTCTCAGAACTCATTGATGTTTTACTGGACATTCAGTAATGAGGTTCTTGAAATCCAGAAACGCATAAAATAAAATAATTCTAAAATGATTTAATAGACTGTTATATGGTTGTGTAACAATGATAAACATGTGTGCCAAGTTTCAAAGCTTTCTGACACTTGGTATTTGGAAGATGACTGTACCGTTACAATTTTAACTGATCTTTTAAGTATAGAACGGGGGATAATTCTCATAAAATGAATAACAAAGTTATGGTGCTTGTCACATATGGTTGTGTAATGATGATAAATATGTATGTCAAGTTTAAAAGCTTTCGGTCTAATGTTGTTTGGAAAAATCTAAGTCAAAAAGGTAGATAATTTAGGAAACTACAAGGCAGAGTTATGGTTCTTGTCATATAACATTGTGTTATGATAATGAACAAGTCAGTGTGCTAAGTTTCAAAGCTTTCATACACTTAGTTTTTGAGAAATGAGGAAAAACAAAAGCTTTAACCAAAAACTTTAACCAAAACGTCAAACGCGTAGACGGACATACAGACAGACAGATGGTCGGACGGACTGGCAGAAATCACCAAACCATAAGCCTGGATTTGCTTTGCAATCTGGGTAATAAGCAAATTACAACGTGTGAACAGAACAAGTAAATGGTTGGGGATTTCAACAAATTTGATAAATACATGTAGATGGGCTGTTTCAATAAGATTTCGAACAAGTTTGACAGTGAGCAAAATTGATATTTATGTTACAGAGCTATTGCCCTTGATGATGGAAAAATAAGGGCATTTTAGCTTTCAAGAGCAAAAACCTTAATAAACGGTTTCATTAAATTTGAAAGTTTGTTTCAGTAAGATCTCTGACAAATTCAACAAAGAGCAAAATCAGTGTCCTTTGGTATGTTTAAAGAGGCTCTACCTATATCTTTTTGTCCACCAATTGATATAAACTTTACTTAACTATAAAGAAGTCTATGAAAATGGTAAATGGCAATAATTTCACCCCATTTAATATGCGTTTTGCTGGGGAAAAACAGGATTGAAAAGATTGGATTTTGAAATTGTATTCGCAGGGGCACAAATTAGCGCTCGCCCAGTCGCCATTGGCGAGTAAAAAATGGTCTGGGTGACCAAAATTTGACTTTCACGCGCCCATGTGGCGACCAAAAATATTTAATCCAAAAATCGGGAAAAGGCTAATCATTCAACACAAACATAAGTTCGAGGATTTTACCCCACAGATTTTGCTTTGGTCCCGTGAACTACGTTCTTTTGGCCGAAATAGACAAATCCTTAACAAAATAATAATGAAACAAGACGTTTGTTTTTATTTTTCCACTGCGGAATAGAGACAATGTTCGAGATGTTGCGATGTACGGTTTTCCACAAAACTGCATGTTACGGTACTCTGCGCTTCGAATGTCAATGTAAAATTAGATGTGCAATAGTACAAATAACATTTGCTGGTATAAAATCAACATTAAAACAGTCATGGTAGTGTTTATTTTACACATGATCATACATTCGTGTTATAATTTGAAGGGGAAATAATTAGGCTTCACTTTCGGTTTTCGGATATTCTAAAATGCGGCGCTTTTGATTAATAAAATGCGGTGCTTTTAGAAATCATCAATAACAATTATATGGCAGAGAATGATGTTGATAGAAAAGGTCTCATACATTAATTGTAAAACTGTATGTCAACATAAAATATTTATAACAAAATAAAACATTAATTTAATAATATCTAATATTTTTTAATCTTGTATTACAATAATTTACATATTCTAGTTCATTTATAACAAAACTCATTAACAATACTATTTATAATTAAATAGAAAACTTGGACTTGTAATGATCAGTAATATTGTTTATAATATTCAATAAACACGGATTAATGGCATGTAATTGTTCATAAATTATACACCAGATTGGTAAAATAAAATAATATTTTGTTGGGCCCCTAACTTTTGGGCTGGGCCCGTAAAAATTCTAAGTCAGGGGCCCAGCTGGCTCCTAGTCTGTGCCCCTGTATTCGTAATTGTTTTAGACAAGCAGATTGCGGAGATTTTCCAATCTTATTCGTTTACAATCGGATCTGCCTCGTCGGATTGGCGAAGAGTTCCGATCGATTCGTTTACTATCGGAACTGCCCTGAATAGTTTGTTTTTGTTCAACTGAATCGCATTGCGCATGTCCGAGAAAATCGAAAAAACTCGTAGTTCTCCGGCAGGAATAAGCGGCAGGGCAGCATTTTATGCAAGATATTGTTTTGATCATAATTAATAATTTACACAACTGGAATACGAACCATGTTTCTTCTTAGAATACTCATAAAATAGCTTTGTATACATATAAATGCAGTAATATTGAGTATTTAATATTTTACATTAAAAATCGCGTAGATATAGGTAGTGCCTCTTTAAATAAGAGAACTTTGGTTTGTGGAAGTGATAACTTTGTAAACGCTGTCATAATTTTGTGTCTGATTCTAAGCTCCTAACCCGAAGTGTGCGTATCTCGAATGGACCATGCACAGACGTATTAATAAACAGATAGGAAACTTCCTTATCTTAACCAACGAACAAAATGTCACGTGGCACGTAAACTTTTCCTTCTATCTCCTCTCAATTTTTCACTGATTTTGAAGGGGAATACATTCAAAAGATTCATAGTGAATAGCAAAACGTGATTATAATAATTTATGTTTATTTTCAAAATAAGAAATTGTATAAAACAACGTTTGAAGTTAAAAATGGCACCATTTTTCGCTTTTCTCTTAAAAATTAAGGTTTTGACATAGTCAAAGTTTCCATCAAACTCCTTTTTTGTTCTAAATATAGTCTGGAGTATTTAAAAAATACTATCGTTTGAAAGAAATTAAATTTGTGATGGGATTTGGAATGAATGAAACTTGTATCTATAAAACTATTCATGATATGTGTGTTTAAAGTTGGGAAATATTTTGTGAAATTTTCACACTATGCCACGAGAAATTTAGATAATTTACTTAGTGTCCAATCTATTTGTTATGAGGTCTGTAGACGGTGTTACAGATACCAAATTGTCACATGTTAAAAGTGAAGGGTTGTTGGTTTATTACTCCTAAACGTTTTTGATAATAGGATGAAATGTTGGAACTACGTGTGTATGCTCAATAGGGGGTATGTGTTGCACCAATTTCGGGGTTGCATGTTTATGAAGGTCAAGGTCATGCAATGTTCATGTTGTTACTCCTAAACTGCTTAAAATAATGAATGAAACTTAATATGTTTGTGTATGTATTCTGAAAGGAAAAAGAAACGCGACACGGGAATTTCCACTATTTATTGCACATACTGCACACTTAATTCCATATATATTCCAAGGAAATTCCAAGATGTTGTGTAAAAAAAAAGTTGCAGTTAGAGAAAGGACACAACTGTGATGTTGCAGACGTTTTAATCACAGTACACGTAACAAGAATCACAGTACACGTAACAAGAAATTCATAAATGTTGAAATTCCTCTTTGACAAAATTGAGCCAGTTCAGTATTGTATTTAACGTAAAGAGTTTGCAAATGTTTGCATCCTAAGTTTGCACCAAATGCGTACTCAGTCAATAATAAAACTTTGCAGGAATATCATTTGCTGTGTTACGTGTTGTTTTAGACTTTTTTTCCGAAAGGAAAGATCTTATACTTAGCCATGTACCATTCGAGTAACATTCGGAAATTCCCGAGTCACACCACATAATGAGTCATGACATTTTTATGTCCAGTACAGCAATTATATAAGGGAACACATTTTTGGACTATTGGAATAAGTGGTGAACATCAAAGGAAATATAAAAAAAAAATCTTCTAAAATACTGACTTCCTCTGTTGTTTTAAGAACCATGTCACCAGTAGAGCATCAGCAGGACCCTCTTATTATTCCATATAGACAGCAATATTGTAAAGCTGAGTCGAATGTACTCATTCTCCTTTAAGAATTAAATAACACAAACAGTGGTTCTGCATGCTGGTACCAGTACATTTTTTTGACTTGTGAGAGGATGAAGATTGCCATATATATTTTCACATATCAGTTAGGAGTGATTCTGCCATATATATTTTCACATATCAGTTAGGAGTGATTCTGCCATATATATTTTCACATATCAGTTGGGAGTGATTCTGCCATATATATTTTCACATATCAGTTAGGAGTGATTCTGCCATATATATTTTCACATATCAGTTGGGAGTGATTCTGCCATATATATTTTCACATATCAGTTGGGAGTGATTCTGCCATATATATTTTCACATATCAGTTAGGAGTGATTCTGCCATATATATTTTCACATATCAGTTGGGAGTGATTCTGCCATATATATTTTCACATATCAGTTGGGAGTGATTCTGCCATATATATTTTCACACATCAGTTGGGAGTGATTCTGCCATATATATTTTCACATATCAGTTAGGAGTGATTCTGCCATATATATTTTCACATATCAGTTGGGAGTGATTCTGCGATATATATTTTCACATATCAGTTGGGAGTGATT
This sequence comes from Cyrtodaria siliqua, assembly GCA_037043455.1. Taxonomy (NCBI): domain Eukaryota; kingdom Metazoa; phylum Mollusca; class Bivalvia; order Adapedonta; family Hiatellidae; genus Cyrtodaria; species Cyrtodaria siliqua. The sequence continues at coordinate 24,535 of JAWPHD010019483.1, read as the reverse complement.
CTGCCATATATATTTTCACATATCAGTTTGGAGTGATTCTGCCATATATATTTTCACATATCAGTGGGAGTGATTCTGCCATATATATTTTCACATATCAGTTGGATATCAGTTTGGAGTGATTCTGCCATATATATTTTCACATATCAGTTGGGAGTGATTCTGCCATATATATTTTCACATATCAGTGGGAGTGATTCTGCCATATATATTTTCACATATCAGTTGGGAGTGATTCTTTGAAAGCTAGTCATAAAGACAGTTACAGGAAACAGTTCATTTTTGCAGGAAGTTTTGTAAGATTGTTTAAAGTGAAATTGGCTTTAAAGAGGGTTGTGGGTTGGGGAGAGGGGGATAAAGGTAATAGACATTTACTAGAAGAAAAAGAAACACTTGCATATTGTGAGTACAATTGGCTAAAGGGATTAGTGGTTGGGTGGAAGAGGGGGAGGGGGTGTGGTGGTGATAGGTCAGGTTTTTCATGGGGGTCTAGGATCTGTCTTAAAGCGCCACGGGTACATCTGTTTTTTGTGGGGGCTTGGGGTTCAACTTAAAATTGACATATTTGCTATTCTAAAGGGCTGAAACATAATAAACCTGAAAAATGACCCCTTATTTGCAAGGAAGTTCATTTTTTTGCGTTGCAAATTATGTGCTATCCTAGGTTAATATACACCAGGTTTAATTTAAGCGTTTTACACCTGATTCCATTAAAATAATACACTGAACAAAATTCCTAATTACTCACTTTTGTATCTTAACTAATTTTCTTATTTTAAATCTATTTTAGAATAGATATGTGTTTTAACCCATAGTTTGTAAAACATTTATTTTTTGTTTAAATTGTTACATCTTTTGAGAGTTACCCTCCCTTTATATGAAAACATGAAATGTGCTGATAAAACACATAACATGAGTCAAAGATCACTTAAAGATATAAAATTCTTAAAATTGTTATGAAATAATAGAAAAAAACATAAAAATTTGACCCATTTATCGCAGATTCTCCGTCTATAAAAAAAATGAAATATGGATAATCTTAAATTACCTCCCTTTAAATTGAATATTGTTTTAAATTCAAGTAACTGTAATTCAGCATTAACATTAAATATATCGAAAATTTCTTTTGCAAACGCATTTGTAGTGGTAATGCTAGTAAAACATATGTCAAAATAATTTTGACTGGCATATTTTAGAATTAGGAACATCGAACGCTTCACTAATTCGAAGTACTTAATAAAATCGTATTATTATATACCCAGTTGTATAAGTGTTATAACTTATTTCTAAGAAAACACATCGACTTAAAAGTTACAAAATATGTTCATGCAATCAGAGCAGACGATTTACACTCGTTACTTTGCAGTTTAACCGCATCTCTAATCAAGCTCAAAATACACAAAAACAAGGAGAATATTATTGACATATTCTTAGGTTGATACTTAGTGTATTGGCATTTTGAACTTGCATACTCAGTATGGTTCAGTATTATATATAGTGACAATGGAAGGGATTTACTAAAATTAAATATATAAATGCTTTTAACATGCGAATCTTGACTTTAAACAAATTGCAAAATTAATGCTATGTTTATCTTGCCATGCAATATTAAACAACCAAATATGAAATATGTTTGGCCTCAGCTATTATTTAAATTTCTTTCCCCAAACTATTGTCTATGTTTGGTCTTCAATACTTTTGTACATTTCCCAACGGAATGTTACACATGTGCATGGATAGATGTGAGGTAAATGTCGGATGTAATTATCCTACTGGGAGAATCAGAACTATATATGATGGATCATAATAGTGATGGATGCACGGTAAATCTGAAAATAATAGTGTAATATTTAACATGTTCATACAAGTATTATGTGAACCACTTTACTGTCAATTTTTGAACTTTGATCTGATTTTAACATCAAATCAATTCGAAATAGAACTTGCTATACATATGTACATGTATTTGCATTAATTTGTTTGTATTCATATACGGTAATGATGTACATATTTGCTTTACATTTCTTTTGGATATAGATGTAAATCAACATTATTTGTTTGAGTATACACGTATGTATATAATTGTTTGAAAATATGAATTAATACATTGGATTAAGACAGGCACATGCTTATAGAGTCAGTAAAACCATTTGAGTTCTTATAACTAATTTATTATCATTTTCAGACTTGCGTGTTAAGTCACGTTCCAGTAATGGGCTTCTTGGCCAACAAAGGGATGTAGTATACGCATTACTCGTTGCCCTCAGCTAGAATCCTCGGCTTATCTGCAGTGTTAAATGGACTGAAGGAAGGCAGAGTTGCCATAACTGGAAGTGTGTTTCTGGACATATCGCTGTCGGTGGTACCAAAATGGCAGAGAATAAGCGTGGTGTGCCTGTAGATCGGGGATGGGCGTGGATGATAGTGCTGGGTATGTGTTTTGTGTAGTATTATTAATTATTGGCTACGGGAGAACATTTATGTGTTTTTAGCTCTACTGGCAAAAGCATTTGTCTTCCATAAACTTTCGTCTTGCTAATGTGGTAACACCAGCAGATAATTTCAGATTTTTCCATCTTTGATTTGAAAGTTTGTTTAAATAAGATTTTGACCAAGTTTGCAACAAACAAATTCCACACATATTTGAGCGACAACTTTTGACAGCTTCTTTTTTATAAAGATTTGTTTAATTAAGACCTCAGATGAGTTCGATTATAACCATTTAGGTATGTATTACAGAGTTGTTGCCCTTGTTTATATCAATATATAGGATACTTAATTATTTTTTGTAGATGTCTTCTAATTTTCACTAAATTTAATTTGAAGGTTTGTTACAATAAGGTCTTCAATGAGTTCAACAATGAGCGAAATTGATGCTTTTGTTACAGAGTTATTGCCCTTGATTATGTAAATAAGGGAATTTCAACTTTTTTTTTTTTTTTTTTGATAATTTTATTTAGACACTTGTGTACATACATACATGATATAAATATGTGTACATGCATACATGATATAAATACAAACACATTTTAGGCAAAAATTGCATATAAGAATACATTCGATGAAACTAGATTGAGAAGAACAGACATGGAATGAAATCTGTACAAACTAAAGTAACATTAATATACACCTTTAAAGCATCAGTATTAAAAGGTGGAATAAACGTTGTGAATGTTATGGTTTAATTGTTAAAGATATTATTCACAGTGTTCCATCTCGCCTTAATAGCATTAGATTTCTTTTCAGGGTACATATATAATGAGAATAATTCAAGGTGTTTATATCTCTTCAAATGCTCAATAAAAAACGCTATAATTTGGGAGACATTGTTTCAGTTTACAGGAGTAGACATAACTTTTAAAAATGAGAAGACAAATATTAATTATCGAGTGAATGACGTTTTCATTCTGTTCAACATATAGGAGGATTTCCTGGGGCTTTATTTGCACATCAATACCACATTGATTCTTGATTTTTTCAAAAAAACGTAAAAGGACATTTTTTGGATACATACATTCATAAAATAAATGTAAAACTGTTTCTTTCGAGTTGTTACAAAACGTACAAAGTTCTGTTTCGGACATTTTGCACTGATAAAGTTTGGCATTGGTAAACAAAATACGATGAAATATTTTGAACTGCAGGCTCTGCAAATAGGTATCATCAGTTATTTTAAAATTTTGTTCGTATAACATTTCCCAGTCCTCAGTTTGTAAGGCTATTCCAAGTTCTTTATTCCATTTTTGCTGGGATTTGTTAGGTGTTTCTGCAATATTTTTTAAGAATTCTTGATTAAAAGTAAAGTTAACCTTTTTTGTTGCCTTTAATTTGTTGATATTTTTATTTATAGGATGTTCAATTCTAGTTTCATGTTTAATACTTGTTTTCCATGTATTTGGAATTGCATTGAGTAGACCATAGTATATAGTAAATGGAATCCGTATGTCATATTTATCTGAAAATTCTGTATAGGACAATAAGTTGCACTGTTCACTAACAATGTCATTTATAAAGAACACCCCCTTTTGACAAAAAGCTTTAACGATATTTAAATCCCAGGTTAAAGCAATATTTGAGTTATAAAATAAAGGTTCTGATAACATTTCAATTGCGTTTGTTATACATTCACAGTCTAAACAAGCCCATGAATGCATTACATTTTTCCAAAAACTATTTTGATAGTTTGCTATTTTATTAATTCCATCTTTATGGAGATACCACACTTTATATCCACCAAACTCGTCTAGATCATTTAGAACAAGTGTTTTCCACGGTGAGAATATTTCAGGATCTAAAAGTTTTTTAACCCATACTAGTTTCAGTGACTGGCTTAGTGATTTTATATGTGGAAACTTAAGACCACCGTTTTTTATTGAATTTATTATAACCGTTCGTTTAATCTTATCCATTTTCCCCGACCATAAGAAATTAAGTAAAATATTTTGAAATTCTTGGAAAATATGATCTGGGGGGTCAGGAAGGACAGTTAAGCAGTCAATTATGATGGGAAGTGCAAGCGTTTTGATAACTGTTGTTTTGCCAATAAGCGTAAGATTTCTAAAAGACCAGTCGTTTAACAGATTTTTCATTTTATTAAGTTTATCATGATAATTATTTATAAAATAGTTGTCTTTATCTAAGTTATAAGTTATTCCTAGAATTTTAAAATCTCCTTTATAATTCCAGATCACTGGTTTATCAGTATGAAGTTTTTCGCGACAACCTTTTCTTGCTCCTATCCATATAATTTGGGTTTTGTCAAAATTTACTTTTAAACCGGAGCAAAGGTAAAATTTGTCCACTATTTGAAGGGCATTATTTAATGATTTTTCATCATCCTCCAGAAAAAGAGAGGAGTCATCAGCATATTGGTTTAATAAATATTCAGAGTCTCTTACACGTATACCATTTATATCGGGGTGATATTTCAAAGCAGCACTTAAAAATTCAACACATATTATAAAAATATACGGCGAAAGAGGATCGCCTTGTCGAACACCTCTTTGAATTGAAAAACAATCTGAACAATGTCCGTTATTCAGTACGCAACTAGATACATTATTATAAAAAGTGTGAAACCAGTTTAAAATTGAATCTCCAAGATTAAAGAAACGTAAACATTTTTCTATAAATTTCCATTCTAAAGAATCGAAAGCTTTTTCAAAGTCTAGTAAAACAAGAAGTCCGGGTATATTTTCTTCATCACATTTTAAAATAAGGTCAGATATAAGTCGTGTTAAATCACCCATTTGTCGTCCCTTTAAAAACCCTGTTTGACTTTCCGATATTAGTTTTGGGAGTATTGATTTAATTCGATTGGCAATAGCTGAGGACGCAATTTTCCCATCCACATTTATAAGCGAAATAGGTCTCCAGTTTTTTAAATGCAGTTTTGATTTACCTTCCTTAGGAAGACAAGTGATCACACTTTGCCTTTGAGTAACTGATAACGACTTGAACTCGTATCCTTGATTCAAAGATCTAACCATAAAAATACCAATATCTTTCCAAAAGAATTTATAAAATTCAGCAGTAAAGCCATTTAAACCTGGAGATTTATCATTTTTCATATTTTTTAAAGCATTTAAACATTCATTTACGCTAAGAAGTCCCTCTAACGAGTCGCGTTCTTCTTCGTTTAACTTGTTTAAAAAAGGATTGCTTGTATCAAAAAATAAACGTTCGTTTTCCTGTGATAAGGGTATTAAAGGTTTAGAGCTGTAAAGAGTTTCATAAAATTGTTTTTGCTCTTGAAGTATTTCTTTTAAGTCTGTTATTTCATTTCCATCACTTTTTATAATTTTTGGTATTAATTTTTCTGTGTATTGCCTTTTTTCTAAATTGCAGAAGTATTTAGTAGATTTTTCCCCTTCTACTTTCCATTTCGCTTTTGTTCTTAAAATAATTCCCCTTATTCTTTCATCCCGGATTGTTTTTAGCTCTATATGTAATTGATCAATTTCATTTTTAACAGAATTGTCTCCATTGTCTAATAAAACATATAATTGTTTAAGTTTAGTTTCTATTTCATTTTCTTTCTTATTTTTCTCTCGTTTTAAAAAGGAAGCAAATGATATGGTTTTGCCCCTAATCATAAGTTTAAGCGTTTCCCAGAATAGTTGATCATCTATATTAAATCGTATTTCTTGTTCATCATTTAAATTGTTCACTTTATATTGGTCTATTGTTTCAGAAATAGTTTGTTTGACAATATTTACAAATTCAGCATTTGTTAATAAGCTGTTATTAAATTTCCATGTACCCCGGCCCCGTTGTTGATCAATAAATAATAAGTGCACAGAAATGGCTGAGTGGTCAGATTTATAACTAATATCAATTGAACATTTCTCGACGCAATCTTGAAAGTCAGACGAGACAAGGAAATAGTCTAAGCGTGCCATTTTATTAAAGGGGCCCCTCCAAGTGTACCTTTTGTCATGTAGATCTAAAAGTTCCATAATGCTTAAAATTGTTTCATTTGATTTTATGTTATTTTTGTGTTTATAGTTGTATGTATCTATCTCATAATTTAATGGCACGTTCCAATCACCACCGATAATAAAAGAAGTATTACCGAAACTTTCAACAACATTAAAAAAATCCTGAAAAAATTGAGGTTTGTCTGCATTTGGTCCATAAACTACAGCAATAGTCAAGGGAATTTCAACTTGTTTATGCAAAAGGTTAGGTACACAGCTTCAGATTTTCAGCCACATTTGATATAGAGGTTTGTTTAAAAGCATTGGACAAATTCCACAGTGAGTAAAATTCATGAATATGATACACAGTTATTGCCCTTGTTTAATGATTAAGTAAACATTTCCTGTCATGTCTATGATTTTAAACCATTCAAATATTAAGGTGAAACTTAATGTGTTTATAAATCATTAATAGCTGGTATGACTTGCACAAAATTTAGAGTCGTATATAAAAGGTCAGGGTCAGAGGTCAACCTATGCAATTATCCTGTCTGGTTCACAACTCTGATACCACTTGTGATAATGGCATGAACCCATGAACATGCAGATATCCCCTATATGTTAATAGATATATAAGAATTATGAAATATTGGTTGAAAGTAATAAATACTGACAATATCATTTTAAAGACTGTGTATGAACACGCTTTACAGGACTAATAACGGAAAAACGAACTGGGTTAGCAGTGTTAAGAAATTACTAGATGATTACGGTTTTTCTTATGTATTTGATAATGCTTCTTATATAAACAGTGACGTATTTTTGTATGACTTTAGAATTAGAGTTTTAGATGCCTTTAAACAAAATTGGTGTGGTACCTTAAAACAACAGTTCTGTGTTAACATTGTACAAAGATATTAAAACTAGTTTGGAATATGAAACATATTTAGATATTTTGCAAAGAAGTTTACGTCTATATTTTACTAGACTTAGACTATCTGTACATCCACTCAGAATACAGACTGGTAGATATGCCAACAATAGAACCCTTCGTGGAGAATGATATTGCCTAATCTGTGTAATAGTTTAGATATAGAAGATGAATTTCATTTTGTATGTATTTGTCCTTGTTATATTGATATTAGAAAGAAATACTTAAAACGTTGTTATTACAAACGTCCTTCTGTTTTCAAATATTTGGAGTTACTGAAATCACATGACAGGATAGAAATAATAAAACTTTCGTTATATGTTAAAGAATCAATTATATTAAGAAACGCATTATTAACTATTGAAAGGTAGTTACTTAGTTCAACCTCCTACTCTTATTTACTATACTACATAATAATAATAATAATAATAATGAAATGATTAATTATACCATTTGTATATATTTCACCATTTACTTGTATATATACGTTGACATTATATATGCTAATATGTATGTATTGTAGACAATGTACTTTGTACAAGTCTGAATAAAAAGTCTATCTGTCTGTCTTATTGTGTGTATTTATCATTGATGGCCGGTGCTTCAAACACACTACATTTTTGGGGTTTTGTAAGGGATCAAGCATTTTAAATATTCTTAACTGCTTGGTTCATATTACCAGCCTGGCAGGGTTCAAATTTAACACTTACTTGCTTAAATGCAAGTAGATTTTTGCAAATAGGACTTGCTAAATTTTTCAAGTAATAAAAGAAACTCACTAGGTCTCGGTCGACATTTATTCACAGAACATATTTATCTAACTTAGTTAAACAGGTGGATATAAGTAAGTATAATTATACAGTATTACATTCCTGCATCTAGCTGAGTGTGAAAATGTCGGTATTTACATTTATGGCAATCCTTCTATATTAAAAATGAATCGAGGTTTTAAAGTATTAATGCAAGTACCTTGATTAAAATAGCAAGTAGAAAATCTCTACACTTGCATTTTTTTTTTAGCAAGTGGCTTAAAATATTAAATTTGATCCCTGCCTGGGTAGCTCAGTGGATCAAGCCTTGGATAAAGAGCTGCAGATATTTGCCATACGTGGATCCACTCCGTGGTGGAGGCGTGTCTGATGGGAAACTTCATCCTTTGTTCGTCCTTTGTTTCACCTCTCTCTGAGAGGGCTGGCAGGCGATAGCGCGGCGGATTTGTAACCAGAGGCCCCGGGTTCAATTCTCCTCGGTGCCACTGAGTTTCGTCGCTGTGCTCTTGGGCAAGGCACTTTTCCTTAGCCTCGTCTGTCAGATGGGGATGTAAATCGGGCGATCCCGTGTATCGGTCTATCCTCGGAGCATGTTAAAGAACCATAGGAATCTATTCGATAATAAGAGTAGGTCACGGTTCCCGGATTCCTATGTATCCTTCCCCTCTCTCTGGGGCGGCTCTAAATAACCTATACTGTGTTGATGAGCCGTTAAACAACATTCAATTCAATTCACCTCCCTCTGAGGTTGCTGTCCCGATATGGCCTTATATTATGTGTTAGCGGCATTAAAGCCCATTTCATTACTTTTATATTAAAAATCAATTTTACACGTGTAGTAATGTATAAGCTTCTTCTGGCTGAGTATGCAGTTTTTGAATTGTTTTGTATATTTCTAACATTTGTATGCCCCCAAAGTGAGGGGTATTTAATACTTGCACTGTCCGTCCATCCGGGAATTTTTAGAAACTTCACACAAATGTTAATCACAATGAGGAGGTTTGTCATGCATAAGAATCAGGTCCGCACCTCAAAGGTCAAGGTCTTATTTGGAGCTCAAAGGTCAGTCGTGTCAAAATCCTGTCTCAGCCATGACTGGTCAATGTCACACTTAAGAGGTCCTAGGTCATACTGATACAACTGCACAGAAATGTTCAGCTTGGTGAGAAGGTCCCTACTTCAAATGTCAAGGTCAAAGATCAAATGCATCAAAATTATATCTCAAGACTTTCCTAAGGGGAATTAAATCACACTACTCAAAAATGTTGAGCAGGATAACAAGATGTGTTGTGCTATGTATAATTCACTCTAACTTTCATTTACCATTGCATTTTACCTGTATCCTTTAACATTTCAACAATGTAGGAATTTCTTTAAGAAAACATTTTCAGGGAGCATTTGTCTTATATTTGCAGGTTATTTCATCAGTGTGTTCTGTATGGTTGGTATAGCCAAATCTTTTGGAATACTTCTCGAGGAGTTTGTGAGATATTTTAAAATTCCTGTTGCTCTAGCTGCGACAATCATGGGCGTAAGTGGTGGCGTGTACACTCTTACCGGTAAGTTAACTCGTCGAAGGCTTGTTTGCTTTTAGTTCACCTCACCCGAAGGTTCATGTGAGCTATTGTAACAGCTTTTGATCCGGCGTCCGGTGTTTGATCCTTAGCTTTTGTTCCGGCATCCGGTGTTAGCACTCGAGTACCTTCAACTTCAATCCGATCTTTACCAAACTTTGCTGGATTGTTGATATCATTGAAACTTGAACGCGTTTGAAATCCAGATACTAGAGTTAAATTCTACATTTGACACTCCATTTACGATGGAGCCATTTTCCCAGGTTTACACACGCAGGATCATGGCGAAAACCTTTAATGAGCATGACAAAATGGATAATAGAACATGAAGGCTGTTAAGTGGGTTGTGTGGGGTCCTACAATCTGTTATATTGATGTTTCTGTTATGTTGAGCACCTGTATCTACTGATCTACAGATCACCAGATTTGGGCAGCATGTAGTAATTGGTAAATGCCAACTTCCTTTTCTTCATCCATTTATACGAAAAAGAACACTGTTTTGTGTAAACAGTTCACATTTCGACACATTTCTCAAAGCCTTGAAAATTGATGCTGGTAGGCAGAGTCTTGTTAATTTTTATAAAAATTCTGAAATTGCGCACACTATGTGTTTCCTGTTATATTCATATAATCATTTTTTACAGCTCCCATATGTGTACTAGCAGGACAGTATTACTCCCAGCGTAAGGTGGTGATGGTGGGTGGGGTAGTTGGAGCCCTAGGACTGATTCTCAGTGGACTGCTGTTAAGTATTGAATGGGTGATTGTCATGTTTGGTGGACTATTTGGTGAGTAAGACTGCCATGGAGAGTACACTTTATATGTCACCTGCATAGCATGACACTTTAGGATCACTCTATCCATTGTCTTTGGTGTCACGCTTTGTTTCCGCCCAATAACTTCTGAAGGATTGTACACACCGCCTTCAAACTTAATTTTCCTTGATGAGAGAATGATTCCTATTGATTCTGAGGAACACCCCTTTAGTGTTCACCTTTTTGTACACTTGGTTTCATCTAGTTGAGGAAAATAGCTATAATTCAGAAACTATGACTGACCTTGACCTACTTAATGGACTTAATTATGGACTATTTAAAACATCATACATGAAAAACGTATAAATGATCAACTCTGCACAGACGGACATCTGCATCTGTCTGCAGTGCTCTTGTAAGTGATCATTAGTTAATCCACTAAACCTCCGAGTGTTTTTAAGAAACTTTATACTAATAGGATTCCTGCCAAGTTCAAGATGATATAATTCAACTTCCTGCAACAAGATGGCCACCACCAAGATTTATTGATATACAAATTTTACCAAAATGATTATCACGGTATATATATACTGTGGAATCATTTAATTTCGTGGGCATTAAATTTCGCGGTTCTTTCTAAAAAAGACAATTTCGAGGGGACGTAATTTCGCGCATTTCTGATTTTTGATTATTCAGACTTTCTGGGCATTCAACATTCGTGGGGATTTGATTTCGTGGTTCGGTTTAACCTCGAAATTCGCGAAATTAAATCCCCCACGAATATTAATGATTTCACAGTATATGACATTAATTTTGCTTTGATTTTCAAAATTGTTGGTTACTTGTGAGGTAAAATTTTAAAGATCTACATGAAACTCCACAGGAATATTGCATCTGATGTCTAGTTGGTCTTAATTTTTTTCAGTTTGCTGTTAAATCCAAGGAGCCATTAATCATACATATTGGACCTTCCCCACCATGATCAGCATGTCATATAACTGTGCTGAAAACACTTCCTGTGCGATCAGCCAAAATGTGTTTTCTAAAACAGTTTTTCAGTAGAGCGCAGTGATCATTAAGGAACTTTTGTAATAAATGTGTATCTTTACTTTTCAGGTTTTGGCAATGCATGCATATTTGGTAATGGCCTGGTAATACTAGGTCAGTATTTTCACAAGAGACGGAGCCTAGCCAATGGTCTGGCGCTTACTGGGGCCAGTGTTGGGCAGTTTGTCCTTCCTCCACTCCTTCAGTTACTGCTGGATACATACCGCCTTCAGGTAAGATTGACATATCTCAGTGTTTAATGTCAGTCTACAACCATGTTTCACCAAAAATGTATGAAAAAAATAATTAACATCTGTTTCTTACATTTTACATTAAACAGTCTATTAAATCATTTTAGAATTATTTTATTTTTAGAATTTTGTGATTCTTGTTTTCAAGAAACTCATTACTCTTAATCTGTTTTTCACAGCAATTAAAAGGCTCATTTAATTCTGAGAACACACTGAGTAGCATCATAATAGCATGACGTGATGTCATAATACCAGGGTGTGATGTCATAATACCAGAAAGTGATGTCATGACAGAACCAACCGCATGAAAATATGAATGAAGCATTCTGATTGGTTCATTGATAACAGGGTTCTCCACAGGATTAATTTCAAGCATAGTGGCATTTAGCGTGTGCTGGGGGAGGGTACGGGAGGGGAAAACCCCCTCCTGTGTTCGATTTTTTTGGCTTTTAGTAACTGCCTGTATTGACGGTGAGGCACTCTTTTGTGTGATATAAGTGATGTTAGGAAGCCATATATAATTATATATTTATGATAATAAACAATATAATAAATAATCCATGTTTTAAGACTTTTATTTAAAAAAAAAACTCATAAAAATATTTACTAACATAAGTTCATACACAATAATACATACACAATAATACAACACACATCGACACAACATGCAGCATCTGAAATACATACAATAAACAATAATAAATAATCCATGTTTTAATACACGATGAAGAAGAAAACATACAAAGATTTATTATAAGTTTATACACAATAATACAACATATACATCAACACATCATGCACACATATAATACCATCAATTACACAATATTCATCCCTGGAAATAAAACAGCACATTTGATAATACTTAAAAAATATAACCTTAGCACTCAAATAAATCCAACACAAGTTAGCCCATTCAATGTCTTGACTTGTACATATTAGCTAGCAGTTCCTATTCAGATGCTTGACCTTCTAGGTCTGGCCATGTGCCATTCTTCCACTGCCCTGTCATATTCAAACTGATGGAGGTGGGCCCTGCATTGTTACTGCCAGCAGTGCATTGAGAACTCTGTTACACAGAGTTGACCTGTGCTGTCTTAATTCAATCTGCTGTTGATGTTGGAAGAAGCAGACCAACAGCTGCAATATTGTACAAGTTGGGGTGAGACTCCTGTAGCTCTCTGTCATTCTTTGTAACCTCCCTCACTTGTCTCCACTCGATCATCATTGAATCTTCATCCTGGTTAAAGTGGCGGGCCAAGGTCTGAAGAAACATATATAAATAATTTAATATATTATAAATATATAATAGACCAACACGCTTAATAATAGTAATAACTGAATTATTTTTGTTTTATTTTGTAAGTAATTTCTAGTATTTTTGTTTTCAAAATATTGACAAGTTTTGAAGTAAACAGATAAATAAACTACCTTCATTTCTTCTTTTCTTTTTTCAAATGACCAGATATTATCCCAAAATTGCTATTTATTTAATTTATTAACGCACAAACTTAAATCAAATGACAATCAAAACAATTATACTTACTTACGCAAAACAAACAAACTCTTGCACATCACATCTTTCATTTCCGTCTTGAACAATACACATAAGCCGATACACAAACTGCCAATATTAACAAACTTTCCAGTTCAACTGCTTTAAGTTACATTCTCCCATCCCAATTATCTCCCAATTACTGATTAATCCACAACAACCCGACATAATCCAATCAACTCGTGATAATTGCAATTTGTTGTCAACAATCCACTAATCACACAGCGTGTTATCGCACTTTCTGCATACTGCATAGATCAGTCACGTGTTACTTGTGTGTATTGTTTGACGCGAGTTTATGAATTTGTGTACGGTGCGCATAAGGGTTTTTAAAGGCGGTGTTTGCCTTCAGATCAAAGCACCGCGCTCTGGTTTTTAAGCATAGCGGCGCAGTTTAGGCACCGCGGGATGTAAGATTTTGGAAGTCAAGCGTAGCGGCACCGCTATGCTTAAATGGCCTGTGGAGAACCCTGGATAAAATTGGACCGTTGAAACCAGTTAATTTAAAGCTCATTACATTCTCAGAACACACTGAGGTTTTACTGGACATTGAGTAATGAGGTTTTTGAAACCCAGAAACACAAAATTCTAATAATAAAACAATTCTAAAATGATTTAATAGACTGTTATTAATGAAATGAAATGTTCAAAAATTGGGTCATCTTTTTGATGCATCAAAGATCATATTAAATCAATAAAACTTCATTATTAGTGTACTACAATAAAACAACCTTTTTATTCCACTGTCAGAAGAAAGTACTCCACCAAATATATGTAACTTAAACATAAGGTGTGTTTTAATGTCTTTAAAACAAACATTTCGTTATTTGTTTAGTAAAAATTCATCCCTATAGTCTTGTTTTCCTATCGTTTCAGGGCACTCTTATTGTGATGGGTGCCATGTATCTAAATGTTGTCGTGTGTGGTTCGTTGTACCGGCCTACCACGTTCTACACAAGAAAACAAAATAAGCACAAGAAACAAGAAGAGGAAAAAAAGTTAATAGATGGCGGACACCCTTGGGAAATGAATCAGATTATAAAAAATAATGTTACTGATGAGGAAATTAAAGATAATTTGAAATTGAATGATAAAGAAATAGAAATAGGTAACCATAGAAACAGTGATGTAGATAAGCTGACTGGTGCGAGTGAAGCTGGCATTGAAGCAAGTATGGGGAACAGGACAACTAGCATGAGCAGCGTAGTAATTGGTAGTGTGGACAGTCTACATGTAGTGGTAGTAGACACTGCAGAGGACCAGTCTAAATCCAAGATGGATGCCGAAAAAAATAAAATGGCACGATGTGTTGTTGGATGTAAACAGTTTTTAAAAAGATTTAGTGTTTTAAAGAATTATGTTGTTGTGATGTTCATGGTGATAAGCTTCTTTCTTTTCTTCGGACATTTTAATTTTATCTTATTCATGCCTGCGGCTGCTTCTACAAAAGGTGTCTCTAAATATGGTAAGGCGTACCTAGTCTCTATAACAGGTGTTTGTGACCTCTGTGGCCGAATCTTAATTGGCGTGGCCGGTGACCTTAATTTGATTGCTCGTTATAAACTGATGGCGTCAGCAACGTTGCTGTGCGGACTGTCCATATTTGGATTTATGCACGCCCAGGTATATTGGTTAATGGCCATATGTATAGGGCTGTACGGGTTTTTCGGCGGGTGCTATGTTGCTATTAATGCTCCGGTATTGATAGACTTTGTTGGACTTAAACACATGCCCAAGGCTCTGGGTGTGATATTGTTTATACAAGGTGTTGGTGCTGCCATAGGTCAACCTGCCCTAGGTAAGAACATATTGTCCTTTTAATGCTTGTACCAGTCTATTATTTTGCCTGTTTAAGAACAGCGGAATCACTCTGTCGATTATGTTTGTCGATAAAACTAGGATTCATAAATACCATTTCTCCTTTATTGATTTAACAGGATTAAAGTTCCACACAATAGACCACAGTTCAAACTGAATCAGGAGCAACATCCAGTATTTAATTTTTAGCTCTACTGGCCAAGGGCCAGCAGAGCTTATGGGATGAAGAGTTGTCCGTCGTCTGTTAACTTTTACCTCGTCAAGACGACAGAGCCTTCATTTTTCAGCCGATCTTTACCAAACTTTAACAGATTTTTTAATATCAATGAAAGCTAGGACAGGTTCGAAAACCTTGATTTAGTTAAAAATACTGTATTTTGCATATTTGAGACATCATTTTTCATCTGATCTTCACCAAACTTTGTCAGATTGTTAATATCAATGAATTTTGGCGGGGTTATGGCTCTAAAGGTTTTAATACACAAACTTTGTCTGGACTAGTCCTCTTAAACCCCTGGCCGAAATTTAAACAAATCTTTTTAGGAATGATCAGTTCCAGGTCTAGTTGTGCATATCATCGCTTTGTTCAGGTTGAATGATTTTTTGGCAGAGTTATGGCCCTTTACAGGTTTTAACACAAACTTTGTCCTGACTAGTTCTCCTGAATCCCTGGCCGGAATTCAACGAAACTTCATTGATGATCAGTACGAAGCCCAGTTTTGCATATCATCGGCATATCATCGGTATGTTCTAATTAACCTAATTAAATTTTTGGCAGAGTTCCGACCCTTTAAAGGTTTTTGATGTATAAACTTTTTCTGGGCTAGTTCTCCTGAACCCCTGGCCGGATATCAACGAAACTTGACAATGATTATAAGTATCAAGCCTAGTTGTGTATGTCATCGCCGTATTCCGGTTGAATGATATTCGGCAGGGTTATGGGCCTTTAAGGGTTTTAATATACAAACTTTATCTAGTGTCTCTTCAGAACTCCTGGCCGTGTTTCAACGAATCTTGGCAGGGATGATGAATACCAAGCCTAGTTGCGTCTATCATCATCATTATTATCATTGCCGTGTTCTGGTTGAATCATTTTTGGCAGTTATGGCCCTTTTAAGGTTTTAATACACAAACTTTGTCCAGACTAATTCTCCTGATCCCCTGGCCGGATTTCAAAGAATCTTGTCAGGGAAGGTCAGTACCGAGCCTAGTTGGGTATGTCATTGCCATGTTCCGGTTGAAGGATTTTTGACGGAGTTATGGCCCCTTATACATAAGCTTTGTCTTTAGCCAGTAGAGCGTCCACAGGCCCTCTTGGGCCTCTTGTTATTTGATCAGCATACATTTACGTGATACAGCTTCTTTTTTTAAAAAAAAGTTTATATTGCAATACACCTTAAAATTAATGATCTTTCCACACTTCTAAAATGTGTTGTTTATTGATGATTGTAGGTGCAATCCGTGATAATCTGGGCTCATATGAGGTTGTGAACTACGTTAACAGTGCTTGTATGGTGATCGGCTCGATACTGCTGTTTATGTATCCACTGGCAAAGAAACTGGAGGACAGGAAGTCGGTCGTGCAAGCTCCAGACTCTTAATGGAAGCAGACAATTCTACACGATTCTCAACTAAACCAAAGGAAGAAATCAGTTTTTGTCATGGAATGGAAAGTGTGTAAGCTGGAATTTATAAACACACTCCAAAGAAAGTCATAAACTGGGGTTTAACAGTCACGTTTCAGTGACGATGCAGCATGTTGTCTGCCATTGTTTATTTCATAACATTTCATTACCTCAGTCCATAAATGTTTATGATTGTTTCGTATTCTTTATGGATGTTGTTACGTTCAGGGTAATTTTACACAAATCAAGAAACACTAAGTCATCTCAAATATAATTTAAACAATGCTGCCATATTTAATTTGACAAGTTTAAAGTTTAAACAATGCTGCCACATTTAGTTTTACAAGTTTTTATGCCCCCGTAAGGGAGGCATATAGTAATCACACCGTCCGTCCGAAACAATAATATCTGACAGTCATAACTTTGAAAGAATTGAAGAGATTTCCATGAAACTTCAGACAAATGTTAACCACAAAGAGGTGTATCGTATGTAATAATCGGGTTCGTACCTTAAAGGGCAAAGTCACATTTGGAGGTCAAATTTCAAATTTTGTCTCCGTTCGTCCTTCTGTCCGAAACAATCATGTCTTAGCCATAACTTTGAAAGAACTGAAGCGATATCCATGAAACGTCACGCAAATGTTAACCACAGTGAGAAGGTGTGTTGTGTGCAATAATCGGGTTCATACCTCAAAGGTCAAGGTTACACTTGAAGGTAAGAGGTCATATTAGTAAAAAGAATTGGGGGCATTTGTCATTTATTGGTGACATTTTTTCGTATTAGTAAATATTCAATGATGTACCTTTTTATTTTGTTTCAGATATCAATATTTGACTTAACAGACTTAAGTGTTAACCCTTAACCCTCTACATATATATAATGGACTGTTCTTTCTTCGAATTAAGACCATTTCATTTACGTAAGTGGTATTTTGGCAAAAATGACTGCTTGCAGCCAGACATTGTAAACCCTGATTACCGTATTTGTCGGCGTATAGCGCGCATGCGCATATAACGCGCACCCCGACTTTGGGTCTGAAATCCTTGGAAAAAAACTTTTTGTTATGTATTGTAGCGTAAACCTCACATAAAAAACATGTGTTTTCAATTTCAGGACAGCAGAGCGCCATTTTGAATCATAGACCAAAGAGGAAATGTAAAACGAATTTTGATTGGCTAAAACAAGCTGCATGTTAGACTGTGTTTTTTTACTCAAGTGTAAATAAACTTGTACTGTTGAGTGTACTTTTGTTGTTTACTCAAGATTCAATAAAATAAAAATCCCCACGCCCGTGTTCAACTTTTATTACGATCATATTAAATTTATTAATCTGGCGTTGTATGACTGGTGTTGTTTGCAGGTTATTTACTCTTGCTTGTCAATTTGAAGGTGTTGACAATTTGAAGGTGTTGACAGTTTGAGAGGTTTCTCGAAATGAGATGCATTGTCTTGTGGCATCACCTATTAAATGCATTTTCCTAACACATCGTGTCAGCACCTACTCAAACTTCTGAAGTAATCAAGGACAATTAAGGAATTGACATTTTTCTGCGTACATGTATTGTTACATGTTTGTTTAATAATCACCATAGTCATCATTGTTTGCGGTCAGATTAGCAAGAACCAAACACTTCACACATTTTCCCAGTCAATTAAACCCTTTATGAATAATCAAGATTCTACGTTGTCAAATTTTAGAATCGACTTTAACAAATAAATATGTGCGGTAAATCAATACCGCGGTTATCCGGTTGTCGTCGTTAGGAAGAAAACATAATATTCTATTCTATTCTATTCACGGGTTTGTAAACCCGTCTACGTTAAACGGAAACCACAGCCTCGTTATCATTTCACTTTGCCGATTGATGTAAACAATGATATTTTTCAACATTCAATGGTATTTTCTCAACAATAATCAACACAAAACATGGTAAAGTTTGATTTTATTATTTTTATTGATAATAAGCATATAGCATACAACGCATTTTATTGAAACAATAGAAACAAGCCAACTTTTGTTCGATTCAATCTCTGTAGTAAACTGCCGGTCTTGCGACTTTTTGAAAACCATAAAACTTCTCGTCTTGGCTGAAAAAAAAAAGAGTAAATCATTACTTGTTGCTTAAACCGCGCACCCCAACTTCAGCCACAGAATCTGGGGTAAAAAAGTGCGCGCTATACCCCGACAAATACGGTAGCCTGTGAGTTATCTGGTGCTGATGTTAGTGTCTGTTAAGAACACAGTTGTTATTACAGTCGATTCTGTTTAATCGCATATCGGTTAATTGCATATTTTGTTAAGTGCATAAAGTTTTGAAACAAAACCATTCGTATTCTTTTTGCATGTGAAAAAAACCGTATAATCGCATAGTTTTTTGTCAAATTCTGGATAATTGCATAACGAATACCTGCATATTGAAAGTCAAATTTACCTGTATTTTTCAACTGTTAATTGATTGAAGCGGTCACAGAGATAAGCCCGAAGCAAATTGATTGACAAAAGGTGCTAATTAGTGACTGGCCGAGAGAAAATTTGCCAATTTTGTGCGGCTTCCATAAAGCTTACACGCCATGACGATCGCTCATCAATTAGCATACACAATTTAATTAGTTTGTACGCTGGCTGTAATGCAATGTGTTGTTAATTATGTATTGCTCTCAGTTTGCTAGTGTCAGTAGAGATGCATATGACATTGAGTAGCTCATAGAGGTTACTTAATAAATAATAAATAAAATAAACCTTTCATGTTATTATCATGGCTGTGTAATTCACACAGCAAGCCATAGCATTAGGACATAGATTCTGAAAGTTTGAAAGAAAATAAATACTTACGCATAAATACTGCATAAAATCTATCAAATATGCACAATGATAATCATTTCCAACATATTACATAGAATTAACTCGCTTTTATGGAGTGTCTATGTAAGTATTAACAGAACAGTAAAACGAAAGTAGAAACATGCCTGCATGTAAAAAAAATTCAATTTCGGCTATTCGAATACTCCGGTTAATCGCGTATATTTTCTTGACAAATGGGCTATGCAAATAACCGAAATTGACTGTAGCATCTTTGCATTGTTAACACATCTGTCTGTTTTACGGTGGTCTTGGGATGGCAGGATCTGTATATTAAAGAAGCTAACCCACCAAATAATGGCAAAGTTTAACTACAAAACCGTTTATCCAGGTGTTCATGTTATATTATAATGTATATGTGCCAATTAAAAGTAAAGTTTATTCATTAAAGGTCTTCATCATGATCCCTGCATTGTTTCAGGTGCCATCTCGCTCACATCAAAAGAGCAGTGGCAGAAACACAATAAACGTGGCTCCAGCGTAATGGAGTTTCTACGATAGAATTTGCAGCAACTCTGCAGTTCAGGGCGAGGCGGGATAACTACATTAACAACACTTGTATAAGATAAACATACTTTAATATACAATATCAAAATAGGTATTTATGAATGCAGGTCATGGCCATTGAAGTTAAACTCGTGATATATGTGGCAGTGTTAAGACTTGTAAGTAATATTGCTGTTGTAAAAGTATTGGTTTATTTTTTTTATTTTTTTCCCCAAAGTTTACAATATTTCATATAATCAGTACATTGTACAATGTGCTTATGCATATTGCCCCTTAACCCGCTACATATATATCCCAGGCTGATCTGGGTTTATAATAGACGCAAAGGCTATTATTGTCTTGCTTAGCGGGTGAAGGGTTAATGGACTAGAATGAGAGCAACATTGCTATATGTAAGGGTTAATGGACTAGAATGAGAGCAACATTGCTATATGTAAGGGTTAATGGACTAGAATGAGAGCAACATTGCTATATATAAGGGTTAATGGACTAGAATGAGAGCAACATTGCTATATGTAAGGGTTAATGGACTAGAATGAGAGCAACATTGCTATATGTAGTTTCAAATGCTGTTGTTTTGGTTTGTACTTATTCAACACCTAGTTAGATTGTGTTAATTCTATGTTGATCAGTGTTTTATCAGATTGTTAACGTTTTATATTTTAAACAAATTCTGACAAGTATTATTTTACAAATGTATTGCTTTATTCCCCCGGTGTGGTTCCATGGCAAGAATAGGACCACTGCATATCCAGGCAGAGGGATATCCCCCCAAATTTATGTTCATTTTGTCATTTTTGTCATGTTCATCAAAGGTCTTCACCATGATCCCTGTATTGTTGTAGGTACTATGTGAGCTGTGGCAGAAAACAGTGAAAGCAGTCCAGCAAAAAAACTGGAGTGTTTACAATAGAATTTGCAGCAACTCTGCAGATCCGCAGCTGAGAAGGTTCTAGGCCAATTCGGCATATATTTTTATCTAGATGTAAATGGAGAGTGGGCCTGGAATGTTCATTCCTGTTGGCGCCATATAACCTTTCTGTGTTGGTGCACTGTAAAACCTATTTCAAATTATGATCTGTGTTAATTTCTTTAACTATTAAAGTGTTGGTTTTATCTCATTTTCCTTTTTATGGCTTGCTTTAACCTTATTATTTTTGCTATTGTAAGATGTTTAGTGCTGCCTGTGTATTTTTTGTTTGTATTTTTTTTTTTTTTAATTAAATCCATGTTTTAACAAATAGAGAGTTTGTATCAATTTGGAAATTTGTTATTGTGAGTTTAAATCAATTTAAGACTATTTTTATGTTTTAATGTTGAATAGTGCTGCTTCCTCCATAGTTTATCTTGATGTAAATGGAGGGTGAGCCTGTCATGTTCATTCCTGTTAGGCACCATATAACCTTTCATGTGTTGGTTTGCCTTAAAACCCAATTCAATTCAATTCGCTCAAAGGCGCTAGTTTCAGCCAAAGGTTGTTCAGGATTACCATGAGCAATTGTAATATTAGGTACCTAAAGTACTAGTATGTATCATTGGAATTGGAATTTTTAGTGGTAAATAAAAATATCTTAGTTTTGAAAATCGGTTGAGAAATATATATTTTAAAGCAAAAATGCCTTTTTGATGTGGCTTTTCCCATGTAAATTACTTGTTGCTGGGAGAGCAGAATTAAAAAATCTCAAATAACTTCAGTTAGCCTTAATAATTTGCTATAAAACTTTCTTTCAGAGTGTCTTAATTTATGTTTATTCAACAAATTGAAACCAATTATAGATACAAATTCTGAAACAAAATATTTTTCTCATTTTTGATGCAGCAGAATTATGAACTGAAAATGCCCCATCAAAAAAAACTTTTGCTTGACAATTTATTATTTCTCAACCGCTTGAAAAGTAACATGTTTTTTATTTGCCACTAACATTGTCTGTTTCACTGATATACAACTTATTTAGATGCTAGTTAAATTTTGTTTGAAAAGTCTAAAAAAAACTTTGGCTGAAACAAGCACCCTGACAGCACCATGAAGTTGTTCATGGGCTGTAACACTATTCGTTTGTTCAATCTAGTACGCATTAACACGCATGCTTATGGTATCTACTGAAAGGAAAAAGAAACGTGACAAGTGAATTTCCGCTATATATTGTATATACTGCACACTTAATTTCATATATATTCCAAGGAAATCCCAAGATATTTTGTAAAAAAAAAAGTTGTAGTTAGTTAGAGAAAGGACACAACTGTGATTTTGTAGATGTTTTGTACCATTCGATTAACAGCAGCATATTGTACATACAATATATAGCGAAATTGACGTGTCGCGTTTCTTTATCCTTTCAGTATATAATTTAAATATACAGAATTACAAGAATAGATAATTACATTTCTGTAGATTAATTATAGTGATATCCAAGTGAAAGATAAATGAATAATTGTCCCCCTCCTTTTCTAAGAAAAGTGAAGGGACATAGAAATAATGATCATCCGTCCGTCTGTCACAATTGTTTGTGGCCGTAACTAGTCATTGAGTTTTAAAGTGATTCAGTTATTGTTTAGTAGGATTGTTTGCCAGTGAAGATGATCATGTTCAAATCCTCATTTTGATTCAGCAATTTTTACTGCAGTTATGGCCCTTTTTGGATTTTTTTCTATGTAGATGTAGGTTAGGCCTGGAATGCTCATTTCTGTTGGTGAAATGCAACCTTTTTGTGTTGGTGTGCCACAAAAGCCAATTTAACTCAACTAGTTGGTGGTGTTACTTAATTTAGAATCTCACTCAGTTGCTGCTGTAGTTGTGTATTTTGCGTTATTATAGATGTGTGTTTTATTTTTCTGTAGTTATGCATTTGCTATAGTTGTATATTTGCTATAGTTGTGTATTTGCTATAGTTGTGTATTTGCTATAGTTGTATATTTGCTGTAGTTGTGTATTTGCTATAGTTGTGTATTTGCTATAGTTGTATATTTTCTATAGTTGTATATTTGCTATAGTTGTGTATTGCTATACAGTCGATTTCGGTTATTTGCATAGCCCATTTGTCAAGAAAATATATGCGATTAACCGGAGTATTCGAATAACCGAAACTGAACATTTTGTACATGTAGCGGTGCACGTTTCTACTTTCGTTTTACTGTTCTGTTAATACTTACATAGAAACTCCATAAAAGGGAGTTAATTCTGTGTAAGATGTTTGATAGGATTATTATTGTGCATATCCGTTATGTATTTACCGTTATTTGATAGATTTTACGCAATATTTATGCGTCGCTTTGCTATTGTTTGTAGTGTGAATTACACAGCCATGATAATAATACAAAAGCTTATTTTATTTTTCATTTATTAAGTAACCTCTATGAGCTACTCAATGTCATATGCATCTCTGCCGACACTAGCAAACTGAGAGCAGTAAATAATTAACAACCCATTGCTTTACATTGCGTACAAACTTATTATTAAATCGTGTTTGCTAATTGGTGAGCGATCGTCATGGCGTGGAAGCTTTACGGAAACCGCACAAAATGGCAAACTCTCTCGGCAAGCCAATTAGCACCTTTTGTCAATCAATTTGCCTCGGGCTTATCTCTGTGACCACATCAATCAATTAACAGTTGCAAAATACAGGTAAATTTGACTTTCAGTATGCAATTAGCCAGATATTCGTTATGCAATTATCCGGAATGTGACAAAAACCTATGCGATTATCAGTTTTTTTACATGTAAAAGAATACGAATGGTTTTGTGTTTCAAAACTTTATGCAATTAACCGAAATATGCAATTAACAGATATGTGATTAAACGGAATCGACTGTAGTTGTGTATTTGCTGTAGTTGTATATTTGCTATAGTTGTATATTTGCTATATTTGTGTATTTGCTATAGTTGTGTATTTGCTGTAGTTGTGTATTTGCTATAGTTGTATATTTGCTATATTTGTGTATTTGCTATAGTTGTGTATTTGCTTTAGTTGTATATTTGCTATAGTTGTATATTTGCTATAGTTGTGTATTTTCATGTCTGTAGTTTTATTCGACCTTGTTTTCTTGTTCTTGCAGTGATTAGTTTAGCCTGTATTACAGTGCATACCTCATTTACATGCAATTGTATGTATTCCAGAGGCCTCGCAAGCTCAGTGAATAAAGCCTTGACTTTAAAGCTACAGACGTGAGCCCTGCATGGGGTCACTCCCTGGCAGAGACATGTCTGATCAGTGATGGGAATCATCTCATCGCCCTCTGAGGTTGCTGTCCCAATGTGGGTCAAACCCCATTCCATGGCTTTCATTGAATGAAATCAGCATAAGAAAGATAACCCTTCAGAATAAAAGCAAGTTTTGTCTTTGGAGTTGCCAACCCATCACTTCATTTTGGGTATTAAAAATAAATAAATCGGACGCACTTGTCTGTTAAAAATAAAACACAATT